>JAPDSC010111371.1:88367-145056 GCA_026290005.1 Latrodectus geometricus | reverse complement strand
TTTATTAATATATTAAATATGTAATTAATATTATGTAATATTGATTATTATTATGTAATTAATATTATGTAATATTGATTGAAATATGTGGAGATTTTTTTGTATTACAAAAGCGTGCAGATTTGTTTTTATCTATTTAAGTAAAGGGTGTTGAAGGGTATATAAAGAAATTAAAGACATTATTTTTATTTTAAAAAGTTGAATACATTGACAATTTCAGAAAAGTGATGAACATTACTGTTATTATTATTTTTTAAATATGCTATCATTACAAATAAAAATCATATTTCTTAACTTAGACTTATTATCATATTTTAATTTTAATAATTAATGTGATTGATCATGATTTTTTACATATTTATATAAATTATAAAGTATGCAAATTCTGTGGTTTTGTATAGACCCACAATTGTAGTGTATTATGCAAAAATTAAGGAAATATTTTAAATCATTCCATCAATATTTATTTTTATGAACTTTTTTTTAACTTGATTATTAACAAAATAGTGCTATGTTTCTTTCACTTAGGTTTTCCTCTTTTAAGAGTAACATAATTTTCCCTAGATTAATGTTGAGGAACTGAAATCTTCTTATCCTAGAAGATATGTATTCCTGTAAAATATCAAAATAAAAACTTGATTATTCTATGAAGCTAACATACATAGTACCAATAAACATATCTTAAATTTATTTTATCAAAAAATGGAAAAACATTCAGACATTATCAATGAATATTGAAGAGTATTGTGAAAGTATCTCATCAATTACCTTTAATTTTGTAATTAAAGTATGAAATATAAAAAACTAGTTTTTCTTATTCCTTTGAATTAAATAATAGCTTATTAATAAAGTTGAATCTCAAACTTAAACTAAAAATAAAGAAATGATATTCTTATTAATAAAGATCGATTGTTAAATTTATTCTTAAAACTTGAAAAAAGTTTATAAAAATGTTTTATACATTTTAAATTTAACTGAATTTTAAAAATGTTGCATATTTTATATAATTTAGTGAAAATAAGTGGATTAGTTTCAATTTTCTCATGATTTCACATTGGTTAGTATTTATCTTTGCAATTATGAATTATAAAATGATTAAAATATTTATTCCAAAAATCTTTCTGTTAAAAAAGTGCTTAATTGTGTTTATAATTAGTAAAATTTTGAATTTTTTCTTTGATTTTTAATGATGAAGTCAGGATTTAGTGAAATTTATGAATATTGAAAGATATATTGCTGAGGATAATTGTGTATTAAATCATTTTAACATGATATAATTTTAAGCATTAAACAGCATCAATATATATATATATATATATATATATATATATATTTCAGAAATTTAAATAAAATATTTTATTTTAATTCTTACAGTAATCAAATAGCTTCCAACTATTAAAATTTTTAATTACTTGTGGTAGATATTAATATGAATTTGAAATTTATTATAATGGACTTTAAATAGCTTAATATAAAAGTTGTAAAACTTTAAAAGTTCAATATATACTTTTTTGTATTTAACAAATGAACTATTTTTGGATTTATTCTATCATAATCTCTATTGAATAAAATGTTTTAAAGAGAGGAAATGAAATTTAGTTCTATTCACCAGCTTCATATCTATAAAATATTCTAATAATATAAAGAAAATGCTTCTATTACATAGGGATATTTACAAATAAAAATTTCATTATAATTTGTTTATTTTGTCTAAAATCATCAAATATCTTAATAACAATCAATTTTATTTTATGCAGTATGAAAAAGTTTTATGAAAAAATTAAAAGAAGGCTTAAGGGGGAAATTAAAATATTAAAAGTATAGAACTTTCTTAGACTTTAAATGCATCTTATGCAACATAGTTAAATTGTTAGAAGTTTACAATCTTAATTTGTGTTACAACTTATCTGAGATGTGTATTTTGTTAATCTAAATTAACCTTTTTAAATGCTCTCAGGTAGAAGTTATTTTGTATGTCATGTCTTTATTGAAGACAGGTTTCATATAACTGTATTTATTTCTTAGAATGTATTGTAAAAGTTTCTTCTATAAATAGAAATATTTCATAAAATATATTGTAGAATTATCCCATGTAGCAATTTTAAAATGTATAATAGAAGTAACATCTCATAACTAATTTTACTTCAAAAGGAGAAGGTTAATATAAGTTTGAATTTATATATATATTTTTCCTGTTCTTAAACACATTTTTCACCATTAATCAATTTCTGTTGTTGCCAGCTCTTATTTGTCAATAAAGTTAAGCCAAGTCCATGATTCCACCAATTTTGAATTCATTAAGTCAAAATTTCTGATGACCATAACTTATCTTTTAATAATAATTTTCTTTACAAACGACATTTTAAAAGTTAATCATTAAAAATCTGCAAAATTGTTACTATTTACAAGTATTTATTAAATGCAATAATTTATTTCTATTTATGTGAGAATAATAAATCCTATGCATGGATGCAAGACTCTTTAAATTTTTTAGGAAATATTAGGCTACTTATAAATTGAATTAAATTTGCAATAAGAAAACTATTGTTCATTTCGTAAATAATACATCTGAGTTATACATCTCAGTTTCTTGCTTAATAAGAATGCTTATAATACAAGTTTTATATGATTTATACTTGTTTTCTTAAAAATTATTTGTTTTTTTTTTTTCAGTTTCTGCCTATAATCCTGAATTTTTTCGTAATATTCAAGTTTTTTCCATGCTGAGATCTTATTTATGTAGTTCTAATGAAATTGATGTACGTGGATGTAAGTGTATACCATATAACTATTTTTGCTGTATAAATAAGTTTTTAAATTATTATAGTTATTTTAATTTCCAGCAAAACAAAAGTTGTCTTCTATTGGAAACTTTGGATCTGAAGAGCTTAGCCTCTCCATTAGAGAATACTGTATGAGGATAATTGACCAAGTTGATCAAAGTATGTTTTCTTTTTATAACACTTTTTTATTTGTTAAAACAATGATATACAAATTAAATTTATGGTTATGTATTATTATGAAATAAGTACAGGAAAAATTATTAATTTTTTATTACTTGAATTTTCTAAAAAAATTTTATTTAATGAAAAAAATGCATCTTAAACAACTAAACAATTCTGAGTTAAAAGAAATTACAATCAATTTCTAAGTTTTAAAAAATTGTTTCTGATCATTATTTTCTAAAATAATTTTATTTAATCAAAAAAATGCATCTTAGACGATGAAACAATTCTGAGTTAAAAGAAATTACAGTCAGTTTCTAAGTGTTAAAACTTTTTCTGATCATTTGGAAAATAATGGAAATTATATCAATTTATAATTTGTTTATTTAAAAATTTTTTTTGTTATCAGTTAAATACTTTGACTGTAAAAAACATCCAGGCTACAATGAATATATTATATAATTATTATGTTTAATTTAAAACAATAAATTTATTTTGTATATAGGAAGTGCACAAATATGTATTCTATTAATCATTCCAGTTCATGCTAATATTATTTAAATTGTTAAAAAAGACAGAAATTCCTAAGGAAATTTATCTATTGATATTAAATTTAACTCAAGCTCAAAAGTCAGTGCTTGTTTAAATTGCCAGTAAATTTTTAGTAAAGGCGAGCATTATAGTCCTGATGATGACTATTCCTGATTTTCCATCACCAAAATGATGACACAGACATTGGAAAGTTGTTAGCAATCCTAATTCATGTAAATTGACTGTTTCTAAACAACTTATGTGTAATCCATGTCTAAACTATATGTTTCTCCATTAACATTTCCTAATTATGTCCAATCATAATTACATACCAATTCATTTCCCTCATGTATGAAATGTAGAAAAAATTCCAGTATTTTTAAATGGTAATTCTAATAGCGTATATAAATACATTAATTACATTAAATTTTTACGTTTTTTTATTTTTACTTTTAAATTTTTTTAAACAATTTAAAAAATGGTTCTGCAAGAAATGAATTTCTTAAAATCTTATGACATAATTATAAAATGATGAATTTAGAACTTCCCAAATAGGTTGTTCATAATTGGAATTTTATTTAACAACAGTTATTTAAAATTAAATTTGTTTTAAATACAATTCTAAAGGTTGTTAAAAGCTGAAATTATATGTTTTTCAAATGAAATGAAATATATACTGTTATGAAAACTGTAAATAGTGTAAATATTTGTATAAATGTTTTATATTTTTGTTAAATTATTTGTTTTAATGTGCTGTTATTGTTTAATTTGTGAAATTATTGTCTAAACAACTGATTTTGTGAGAATTGCGATTTTAAGGGATTTTAAATCTGTAAATTCTAAGGTAGTTTTGTGACATTGGGCAACATTTATAGCGACAAATCATAAATCAAAATCACCAAACTTTCAAATTGATAGAAGCTATAAGAGATGAATAACTATAGGCTTACTGTAGAAATATTCTAGAAAATTCCAAGAAGAAATATTTTTGTAGTTACCAAAGACGTATAAATATTGGCCTTAGTTGAAATCAGTGAGTTCATTGAAAGTTAGTTGAAAGAGAAGTAAGGAGTCAATTAGATGGCTGAGTTATCAGCTCTGAAAGTCATGTTTAGTTTCTGTACTATAGGAACTATAGAGTTTTTTTTAGCTTGTGTAGATTAATGATTACAACTATGACTACAATTACATCAAAATGAAGTAATTGTTGTCATAATTGCAATATCGTTTATATCTATACTTAAAGAAGAAATAATTGTGGTCATTGTGTCAGATCTATGAATATTGTGTTAATTTAGAAGACTTTTCTTCTTTATTGAATAATCACATTTTTGCTACCATGAGAAAATCATAACAATATGATATTATAAAATACATCATTTTATAAAAATTATGACAAAATGTAAAAATATGATAAAATTAAAGTGTCAGTGATTTTTTTTAAATTTATAAAGTTACTGTAAGAATGCTGCACAAAATTTAAGAATTCTCAGTAAGAAAATATACATGCATTTAACATATCCAATATAATAAATGTGCTGACTGTCCAACTTTAATTTTTTAACAAAATAAAACAATTTGATCATTTTATGACAGTAGAAAAATAGTTAAGTATTTAAAATACTATTTTAATTTTGTCAAAAATTATAGGAATAAAATTCTTACTTTTATTTCTGTTATGTTGATACTTTATCTCTTGCTTGACATGAACTTACATTTAACTATCAGTTGCTTTTCGGGAATTTTTCGGTAATAAAAATTAAATTTTGTTCCATTTAGCTGTTTTTTGTACTTTGTGACACATGACTGTGTCATGCTCATTTTAACCAAATTTTGTTTCAAGATAATACAGCATTTAATTGTCTTTTTGTTTTAGTTTTCTGTAATTAATTTCCAGCCATAATGCTTTCATTTAAACAGTTATGCTAACTATAATTAATATATTTAATCTTCAATTTTAAGTTCAACATACTTATATTAACATTTTACAGCACTAATGAATATGGCTATTTTAAACCTACTTTATTATAATTTTTAAAAACTTTAACATTATGGTTTGTATTTCAATCCTCAAAATAGTCAATATTCTTAAAATCTTAAAATTTAGTGTCTTAATCTATTGTTAAATGAAGAAAATCCATGTCTCACATGATTGAATTGGGTACCTATTTTAACTTTTTCTTGCAGAAAACTGCTTTTCTGAGCAGAACACATGTTCTAAGAATTTGTTTTTCAATTCATAGGAGACCAAAATTTTAAATATTTTTAAATAGCTTAATCTATTTCAATTTGTTAATTTTGCAAACCTAGTAGATGGATTTCAGCGGAGATATTTGTCTTTGATTTTAGAATTTTTTGTGACTTTTGGATATAATGAATGAACACAGCACTTTGCATGTTTCAAAGTTAAAATTTTTAGATATTTTTCAAATATTGAATTGCAACCTAGTGTTGTAAAATAATATAACATTACTCATAATTTTGTTCATTTCAACCTTTTTAATATATATTTTAAAAACATTTGAAACATCTGAGGTATCAGAAAAATGTTAAATGAAATCTCTTTTATTTGTTTTAAATTTGTTTGAGTTCATGTTATTTTCTTATTGAGCATAATTATTTAAAAAGGAAAAAGAAAGAGTGATAGTAAAAGCTAAAGTTTATATTTTGTTAGCATCAACTTCTTAGAAAAATATTTAAACTTTTAGCATTGATATATTCAATTTAATGTTTTATGAGAAGTCATATATTTCTGATGAGTTGGTTTTATTTATTGCCCCTTTTTGTTTGGTAGTATCTTTGAAAAAGAGAAATTGTAGAGGGAGGGGGGAAAAAGAGAGAACAGTTGGTGATTCTTTTAGCTATTGGGGGTAAAAATCTTTTTTTGGTTAAAAAAACTCTAAGGCACATATCCCAAATGAAGAATAACGAAACGCAAATAATAAATAGGACTAATCGTCTTATAATTTTTATAAATGTTGGCTTATTTGCTATTTGAATTATTATTTTAGTTCACTAGGTTATACAAAAAACTTTTGCAACAATTAACCTGATGTATGTTAAGGGTTCTTATATTGAATAAGAAAACAAAAAGAAATTGTTATTCAGGATAAACTGATTCAGTTTTATTTATGATAATGAGAAAAACAATTAGAATAATTAAACATGGAAAATATATGCAATATTACATTTAAGAAAGTCATAAACCAACTTACCTTACTGCTTTTTTTTTTTTTTTTCTCCCAGCCATCGATAAATGTGTATTTTTCACCTAATAGTTTAATTCTCATATAATTTAACAAATCAACAATTTTAAAGAGTTGTGATTTAGATTAAGATCAACAATCAAGTTTACTGCTCTTTCTCTTTTTAAGCCATCCACAAATGTATATTTTTCACTTTATATTTTGATTTTCTCATATATAATTTGACTAAGTATAAAACTTTAAAAGAGATGTTATTAGTTGTGGTTTCAGTCTTCTAATTATTATTATTTAAAGTTGAAATTTTTAATGTTGCTAAAATTGTGTATAGTTTTATGATGACAGTATGAATGTATGTTTATGTTACATAATTAATTATATTTCATTTATTATAATAGAAGCTGCTTCTGATAATGTTGCCCAGTTTCAAAAAGCTGTAAGAACATATTCTTTTTTCTTAATACATATTGTCCTTCCTCATGTTTTTATATATTCTGCTTATCAAATTTTCTAAATTTAACATTTATTGAAAACAAAGAAATTTATATTTTAATTGGATTTGAGATATTTTGATATTATTTTAAAAATTGATTTTATATATGAAAGTTTTTTTTTTATATTTTTATTTACTTTTTATATTACTTTATTTATTTTCATAGGAAATACAAAATTTTAAATTTATTCTCTTTTGCATGTTTTGATTCTTAAAATTTATTATTTGTAGAAGTTTTTTGTAGCAATATTGTTTGATTATATTTTATGATCTCATTGTTATTTTTACTTACTATATATAAAATGTTGGATTGTTAATTAACATAAATACTGTATATAATTCACACTTCATTACACAATATTTTTTACTGTGAATTACCAAGCTTATGGCAGTTTAATGTAAAAAATGTTAAAGAAAAATCTTTAAAATTACTGTGATCGAATATTTTTAGTGAGTTTATGCTTAAACAAACTTTTCAAAGTCAGCTATAAATAAACTTTAATTTATATTTCTATGTGGAATCATTGTCAAGTATCTGAAACTGAATTTAATTAGACACAAGTTGATTTTAAAAGTTATTCACAAAACTTTTTAACTGAAGTATTATAGTTTATAATATAAGGACAGTTTTACAAACAAATAATTTAACAAAGAATGATACTAACTTTTCTGAGTTATAATTAAAATAAAGCAAAATAACCAAATCAATAATTTTTTAACGTTTAAAACATAATATATTCAAATAAATAATATGGATGTGAAATGCTTCTTATAATTATAAAGGTATAGCAGTTAATATTCTTAAAATTTAAGGTTTATTTATAATTTTAAATCTATTTGTCACAATCAATTCTAAATTATACCACCTTAAAATATGATTAAAACCCCATTTAAACAAGAAATTATCCTTATTTAGCGATGAACATGATACTATCTGGTCTATCTAAATTAAAAAGTATTTTTTCTTTATGAGAAAATATATTTCTTTTTTTTTTATTTAATACCTAAAAATCTCATTAATGGTAATTTTGTAACATAATAATTTTTTACATATTGTTAATGTAGATTTTCTATTAACTTTCCTATTTTTTTAATGTGTAATTATTAATCATCAAAGTATTTATATCAGAAATATTTTTATGATACATATGTGAAACAAAATTTATTTGGTCCTTTTTAGAAGAGCAATATGAATAATATGCATTTTATCTTGTGATCTTAATTTCTGATATTTCATGATTCTTTATTTTTCCTTTTAATATAATCTTACTAACAGTTTTAAGTAAATCCATTTTTACAGAAACACTTCTAATTTATCAATCTGTCCTTTGTAATTGCTATACTTTTCTTACTTCAATTTATTTATTTTGGCATTTTAAAACTAAAATGTGGGGACAAAAAAATGTGTTAATAGAATAAATTATCAGAAATAATATTTTTATTATAAATAAAATGTCTCAAATAATAAAGCAAGCTGTTGTTTATGATTATAATATTAAAATGATTTAACAAAAGTAGAAACAATTTTTTTAACAAAGGCTAAAGTAGTTCATATATTTATAAAATACAGATTTGATTAAATTAAAACAAAATGGAATGTTTTTCTTATTTTGTTTTAGCTCAATTTCTTCAATGATAGTTTCAGATTTTTGATTAATATATTTCATATTTTTGCATTATCTGAAGTGAAATAAAATTATATATATGCTTAAAACACATGATATGGCAAATTTTCTTGCATTATTTGCAGTTTAATAAACACATATGGTGGTAAATCTAATTAATTATTGATAAATTTCAAATTTATATTATTCTTGATAATATTGTTTAAAAGATACATCATGTTTCATTATGCTGATTTATTTTTTTGATTATGTAAAGCTCAAAGAAATTTTAATTACAATAAAAAATCAAGCAAATTTTAAAGACAAAACTTTTGAATTTCAGCTAGTTCTTTTATTAATTTCCAAAGACTAAACAGACTTAACAAAATATATGAATTCAATGAAACTTTAAAAACTCCTTTATACTCTAAGATGAAATTTATTGCAGTGAAATGAAAGAATTTTCTGTGACTTGTATTATAATTATACATATGAGTTAAATAATATAAATCTGCAAACATTGCAAGAATAGTATCATTCAACTTATATAATTTTCAATATTATGGGATTTTGTTGGGATGCAAGCATTTTTCTATTCGTTCTTATAACAGTTTTTTAAAATATTCTATAAATTTAATAATATGTCTCAAATATGATTTTATTAAAATGTTTCTGATATGAATTATAATTTTTATTGTATATTATATTTTTAATGCTGTTCATAATAATGTTATAATATTGTATGTAGTTAATGTAATTGTATATAGCTCTTAATAAATGATAACTTTGTATATAATCAGTATATAGTAAAGTATATAGTCTAAAATGTTTATGTATCAGTTTTCTGATATTTTCGGATTGTTTAGTTTTCTGATACAGTTAATCATGAAAAAATAGTAGCTGTGTTTTCTTAACTTTTATAATGACTGATTCTCAATAATGATTAATTTTTTTTTCAGTGTTTAGTTGAAGCTATCCATCTTTTCAATATCATCTGCTTGTTGGATTCTGGAATTGTTCATTCTCTTTTTCTTATTATAAGACGTATATATGATCATATTCATTCTAACTCAAGTAAAGATCCAGAAGCCCAAGATGTTGCAGTAATGTCCAGTTCCATGCAGTTTTTTATTAATCATGGTAAATATATATGTTTAAAGGTAAAGTATGCTTGTTATATATTTGGGTATGTGTTAATTTTCTTTTATTATCTTTCAAAGGAAGCTCTGTAATGCATAAGCCAGATAGTCTTTATGTTTATTTCTTCTGTGATTTATTGAGTGTATGTTACAAAGATAACTATATAACATTTGAAATTCTCCAATTAATGAAAGAAAATCTGTCCCAGTTATGTTATCATAGTAGTATTTTGGAAAAATATTTTCCAACTTTTTTTAAGGTAAGATTACTTTTGTTTTATTAAAAATAATTTTCTATTTTAATATTTAATGATATTAATTTATAAAATGTACCAATCAATTTTTTGCTAATTAAATATTTTTGGAATGAATAAATAAATATATACATAAATACATGTATACATAATCATAAACATAATTATTAATTTTAATTTGAATTGAAACATGTTTTTATTAGAAACATTTGTGTCTATTTTCCCATTGGTGTACTTTATTTGTTATATTTCAAAATAAAGTTTTTAAATATATTGTATTTAGGAAACTAAAAATGTAAAAAAATATATTTAAAAGTTATAAATAAGGAAAAAAAACCCAACATATTTTTATGAAATATATATTTTTTTCTAATAAAAACTAATCTAGAATTCTTTTACTGGAACTTTTCATTGAAATATTAGTTTATTTTAAACACATAGATTTGAAAAACTTATTGTGTTACTTAATTTTTTTTCTTTAGCTCTCTCTCTCTCTCTCTTTTATTTCTAATTTCTGAATGTCCTTACAATGCACTAAGGACATTGAGGACATGGTAATTTTTTTTATTGCTTGTTTTTTATTTATAGGAATTTTTCATGCATTTAAAAAAATAATAATGATTTGAGTAATCTTTACAAATTAAATTATTTCAATCCCTGATTGATCGATTTTTTAAACTTTTCATTAATTTGAGGCCAAAATTAAAAATATTAAAAAATGGAAATTCCTTTAGATTTGAATTGAAATGAGCTGAAATATAGAAGCTTTTATAATTCTAGTTAATAAAATTCCATTGCATACTATATTGATTTGCATAATCATGGTAAATATATATGTTTGATATATGTATGATAATCAGAAAAATGAAAAATAAAGTATTTATATTGACTAATTTATTTTTTCCGACAGAATTTTTCACTTGACACACACACTTATTTTAATGAAAGTCTACATTAAAAGGAGAGGGGAATTAATGCAAGAATTAGTGCATTATTATTCTACATATTTCATTCTTATTTAAACCGTTAATAAATCCAATATTTATCTATGGAATACCATGCTTCTATAGAAAAGTTTTTATGAAAAATGGCATAGTAAAAGTAAACTAGTTTTGGATGTACTTTGCTGCTACTACTCCAACTACTTTCCATGTTGATTGAAAAATGAAAGTTTTGAATCAGATTATTTCTTTTATAAGTTTAAGATTTTCATCATCTATCAATATTAAACTGCATACTTCTTTTAATTATTGATGGCATTTTAATAAGTTTTTAAAATTTAATTGCGGCTACTTCTTGATTTACACAAAAGAACTAGTGCCTCAAAATACTATAAAAGTTTAAATTGAAGCTTTATGCCAAAAATGACATTTATTTTTAAGCATACAAAATAATTTTGCAAAGGGAAAAGTAATGAATTACGAAGTTTTGTGAATGTTTGATTTATTCCTTGTAATACAGAAAAAAGTGTAATTAACTGGTGTAATAAAAAGTATAATAAAAAATATTAAAAGTGTAATAAAAAGTATAATGAAATATTTCTAAATGACATAAAATTTTAACTTTATGTAGTTGGTTACTTTTCTTCTGTTGTTTAATGTGTGAATTACGTTAATTCATTAGGGAACTCCATAAGTTGTGTAATCAAAGGGCAGAACATTAATCACACTACTCCTAGCTTAACATCATTTATTTGACAATCAAAAAATTAACTACAAATTATATTAGCAAAAACTGCTCATAGTTTTAGCATATTTTTGGTAATCTTAGAATTTAATTATTATTTGTTAAGTATGTTTTTAAAATAAAATATACTAATTAGAATTTGCTGAAATAAAGGTGGATTTGAGCAGTTTCATGTTTGATATTTATTAGATTCCTACAAAATAAATATTGTTTTATTTCTTTATTTGATATTAAATCTTTGAATATATTTCAAAAGTTCTAAAAAATAAAACTATTTTTTAGTTTTATGACTCCTTGTAAATTTCACACACTAAAATATTATCCGTAATTTACAAATTAAATGCATTGACTATGTATTTGATGTTTAAGATAACACTTAACAAAAACTTAAATGAAATATAACAATTTTACAAAAATTGTTACTGGAGACTATTTTATTAACTGTTTAAATGGATTTTAAGTTTAAAAATTTAGTTAGTTGCATAATTTATGAGATTTTTATTTATTTGCAATTATTTTCTGGTTCTTCCATTATTTTGTCAAACATCTTATGTGTTTCAATTGACAATTTATATTTTTTAAATAATATTTTGGTCATTCAATAAAAGGCTATTAAAAATTGCATTTTTGACTAAGGATTTATGATTAATACATCTTTATGTTTCTTAAAAAAATATTGTTTTTGAAGAACTATTCAAAATGTTTACAATTTTTTTTTAAAATAACAATATTAATTTAAAAAATAATTGATTATAGGTTTTAGCTTGGAGACCTACTACTTTTGTTGATGACTTTTTGGAACTTCTTCCAGCATTTCTTTCACAAAATACTTGTATTGAGGTGAGTTTTAATTTTATATAAATTAGTATAGCCAAACATAGCCACATAAAATTCCCAAACAAAGTTATAACCAAAAACTAGTCTTCGTTGATTTTTCGGAAGATTAACCTTATTTTGCTATTTTACTTTTAATAACAAACAGAATTGGCTTATTTTTCTAATTTTCAGACACTGAATTTTTCTATTCATTGTGCAGCATTTCTGTTGTCATATATTTAAATGCATCTAAACAATGTATATCGAAAGTCTTACATTATTAAGTGTGCCTCTTGCATTATTAAATAAACTCTAACAATAATTTTTTAATAAATAATAGAAAACAATTTAGTAATTTTCATGAGCAATGTCCAATTATTACCAAAAAATAATGTTGACATTATGATCTTTGTAGCATTAATGTAGAGAATCCTTGTTTATTATTTAATGTAAAAGATTTTTTGGAAATGTTTTGCATTGAAATTAATAATTTCAGTCCTATTATTATATTTATCTTTATTTCTTTAACAAATCATTTAAAAAAAATGTAAATTTTACATGATATTTAAGATCTCTGTAAATTTTAAGAATTTATTTTACTAAAGCAGCTTTATATTTACATAAATTTTATTCATGTAAAAAATATGGTCAAGAATATTATAAAAATGAACTTCTCTTTTGAGTAATTATTATTTTTATTCTTTAAGCCAATAAAACTTTTTGTAAATGTTTTAATTGCTCATATGAAAATATCATTTTATATAAATTGCTGCATTTCATGTGTGCCATAGTACCTCTTTAAATAGGCAAAATACCTCAAATTTATGGATTTAGTACCCACTGCCTCTGTTGCTAATCATAATGCAAAAAAAATGACACATTTATTTTACATTAATGAATGTTAAATAAATGTGTAATTTATTTTACATAATGAGCAATTAATTTACTAATTTCACTAAATTTTACATTGTGATACATTTATTTTACATAACATGTATTTACCTCTTAACTTTTATTATTATTTATTTATTTAATTCACATTTATTTACTGTTATGTGGTACATTTATTGTAAATAAATACATGACATTGTTGTGTTACATAGAATATATTGAAACTAGCAAATAAATTTATTTTGCATAATGTGTAAAATAAATTCAAACCTTAAATCTTTAGAGCTGAAATTCTGAACTACTTTGTTAGGTACACATGTGACAAAAACACATTTGTAATATCTAACTTTCTATCTTTTATGAGGAAATTTTTTTTGGAATATATATTCTGGATTTATTCTTGGATTGATCACTGTTTCTGAGTAATTCAATGTAAAGATATAGTCTTTTCTACAACTATTATGATGTGTCTTGGATTTGATTGAAATTTTGTTTATTAAGTATTATTTAATAAATTAGATTTAAATAATAATTTTTTAATGATCTGAATAATATTATTTATGTATTTTTAAGTCCTTCAGTTTTGTTTCCTTAAATTTCATTTTGTAGTCCAATTATTTTAGATTTATTGTCTTATGGTGTATTATTTGCCTTAAGAATTTTTCACTGTAAACTGTGTATCTTACCATTGTGATCATAAATTAATATCCTTAATAAATTACATGTGTTGTTAAGATATCAGTAAATGGTTAAAAGTACATTGACAAATTGCTTAAAAGTGTGTAGAAAAATTGTTAATAGGGCAGTGGCTACAGAATTCATGGTAGATAATTTAGAAGATAAAGAAGATTCCACCACAAGGGAAACTATCTTGAGCATGTGAACAATACACAAAATGAAAATCTTAAAATACTGTCTTTAGATTGAAAATCAACTGCTTCTAATTTTTTAACACACATATCATACTGTTTATTTATGAGAATCATTTTTTTTAGTTTTTCCAAGTATTGATATTTTTCCAGGTATTGATCTCATTTCTAAGTATTAAACATTGAGATATGTCTTATGTATTCACAAAATCTAGCAACTCATATTTGATCATTAACTATTTCAGGCTGATTTAAGCAATTAGAGATGATTACATTCGTATGGTTCAGCTTTGTAGTCTGCCATTCATTAACTTATAAGATGCTTGTGTTTTGGCTCATTATGTCATAATGAATCAGTGTTTTCCTTAATGCTGAAATTTTAGATTCAATTCTTGTTATTGTTGAGACTGGGGTATTAAAGTTGTACTTCTGTTCTCTAACTATTATGTTAGAATGGATGGTTATGATTTTCCAGGTTTCTATTCTTAGGACACGTGAATATCTTAAAAAGATATGAAAAGTTTCTTTTCCAAAGCAGATATACAATTTCAACTAGTGATTATTCACTGTGTCTTCAACATTCTAAACTGCTGATTCATTATACAATATCAGAGGGATTTGGGTTATTTTTTTTTATAGAGATTAAAGTTTATTGATATATTGTGTTCAATATATTATTTTATAAGTTCCCAACATATTTATTTTTAAAGTAATTTAATTACAATATTGATTTTTAAACTGTTTTGAATATCAGTTTTAAAAAAATTTATTTGAATTATCGAGTTGAATATTTTAGATTAAATTCTAAATGGATTAAAATTGTATGTTGCTATGATTAATATCTAATATGTATGCATTGTTGTTTAAGGTTTTCCATATGCTGTTAGATCTTCCTTGTTTATCAGCAATTTTGATGTTAACTGATAGTAAAACAGGTGGTCCAGATTCTTGGGTCTTGAAAGATTCGATATTAGTCGAAGCGTTAAAGAAACCTGAGGTTGTATCTGCTATAAAACTGATGTTGCGGAAAACTAGTGGACTATATGATATTGACAATGGGTAAAAATATTTTATTTTTACCATAAAATTTATGAAATGAGATAAAATCTATAATATGATATAAATTTATTTTGATAAATAAATGCAAAGTATATGAAATTTGAGTGAAAAATCAATGTTTTAGAATTGTTTTATATATTTGGTATTATTATTCTCATTTACAATTATATAAGGATAAATAAATTCATCAGTCAAACAATATTTTGTAAAATTCTAATGGTATACAATCATTCATGAAATATATTATAGAACTTTTGAAAATGTTGAATCTCCATAGTGATTCTCAAATTTTATGATGAGAAACTGAATTAAAAATATAAAATATATAAAAAACCAAATCGAAGAAATAATTCAAATAATAAAAATTTTTTGAAGAAATCTGGAAAATTACTTAATTAAAGTAATTTTTAAAGTAATTCTCCAAATTTTTCACTTGATTTTAAATATCATTTGATGAGACAATCATTTGATTTTAAATATAAACTGTAATAAGTACTCTTGTAACTTTTATAAATATAAATTCATGATGAAGCTGAAGTTTATTTTATTAACTTAAGGATAATTTTTTAGGCTTTAATATACTAGAAATTTTTTTATATAAAATTTTGTAATAATTAATAATTTTTGTGTTTGAATAGTTTTCTTTCCAAGCTACAAGAAAAATATAGCATTCTAAATGCTTAGAAGCATTTATTTTTCAAAAATTATGTTAAAATAATAATTAAGATTTAATGCTTTTCTTTAGTAGATGAAAAAAGAAATTTCAAAATATTCATACTTTAAATTATTTATTGTAACCAAATGTTTAGTTAATTAATTACAAAAAATAAAATTAGTTTTTCTAAAAATAATTTTCACATCTTTGAACATATATTTAAGGTATTTATTGATATTATAAATATTATTATAATTCTCTCTTATATATTTTTAAATTTTAAATGCATTTCTAATTTTTTTTTAAATTTCAGTGCTGTAGTTTTACATCAAGCATTAGCATGCTTGGCATCACGCAATCGCGTTTTGTACTGCGCAGAAACAGTTTTACCACTCTTAAAGTAAGCATTAATTTATTTTATCATAGGAATTTTCAAACAACTGAAGCCTTATGTTGTTTATCAACTTATATTTCTTTTTTGTTTTAAAGATGTTACTTTGACGTTCTACTGCAGTATGCTGATGTAACTGTTACTTCTTTTCTTATATCAGCTATTTTAGAAAGACTATCTTTGATATTCTCTGTGCCTGATTATGCTGAAAAAATTCATAGGTTAGTTTGTTACAATATTTCTTGGATAAAATAATAATTTCTGCTTGTGAACTAATAATAAAACAATTTAAGGAATTTTTTATTATGGAATTAATTTTTTCAGATTTATCAAGATTCTTTGGATGTCATTTTATATTTAAATAAAATTCTTTAATTATCTTATTTTAAAAAATTTACTAAATTGCTTGTAAAAAGATGAAAATTTTTTATAATATTATATTTATGTAGACTGACATAAACCCAGAGAAAGGATAATAAGTTTAAACCTTGATTATTTAATTGAAATGTTATTTTTATTATAGGTCATTTTTTAGGTAAATTCTTAAATTTTATGTATATAGGTGTGAAAAAGAGAGCAAGATCATTAAATCTAATTTATATATGTCTACTTGTGTCTAGATGAATACTATTTCTAAATTTTTAACAAATTAAATTATGAAATACTGTTATTTTTTATAAAGTACTATTTTAAATCACTTCATTTAATACCGATAAATATTTTATAGTTTGTAATCTTAATTTAAAATTGTATTTATAAACTATTTTATGTAATTTAGGGATAAGAAGGAAGAAATGCTACCTCCTATATTATACAGAAGGAAGAATCCTTCTATATAATATTTCATAAGTCAAAATTTATGGTCTTAACATGGGGTGGGTTAGCAGAATATATATTAGTGAAATTCTTAAACATATAAAAGTTGTTACGCATGTTAATCAATATGTATCAAAATTATTTGAAGATATTTTTAATGAAATTTTATTATTTTTTCATGCATTTAATTTGTATTCTGATTTCTCTATTAACTGTTTCTATATTATTAAATTTATTAAATATTTAAAAGTTGTTTTCTTTTATCAATTTATTTCTATTCCATTTAGTGTTCTTTCTGATTCAATTTTACAATTTTTTGAACGGCATCCTGAAGTGATATTTCATTGCAAGAGAAATATAATTAGTTATATTAACTACTTCAAGAATTATTATATTTCAGAGCAAATTTTTATTCATATGGTTAGTACTTTTACTTTCTAAATTTTTATTACATATAATTTTCTTCTATATTTTTATTTAAAATTTTATGCAATGATTTGTAAATTGTAAAAATAAAATGCTGAACAGTTCTAGTCATTATAAGTTAATTTTACTTGTAAATGGATTTGAGATCTTTTGAGAATACACTTAATACATTACTTGATTTAAATTGTTTACTTTATCTTTCTTTAGTATACCATATAAGACCATTTAGCAGATTAAAAATTTATTCTGTAAATGGTGCTGATAGTTCCCATTTATTCTAAAAATTATTGATTTTTGAATGATTTTTCCATCTGTTTTAACAAAATTAATTTTTTTAGATGTTTTGGAATATTGTCTAAATTTTTTAAATTTATTTACATTTAATTTTTTTATAAAATTATTTGAATAGGCTTAATTTAAAAAATATTTATAGAAAATACTTCATTTTTGTAATTTTAACTTTATTTTGTTATATCCATTGTAAAATTTGTTAAACATTTTTAAAAACTAATCCTGCAATAACTTTTAGACATAAAATAAAAAATTAAGTTATTAAATGAAAAATTGTTTTTAAATCAATCAGAATCCTTAAATCCTTGAATTATTTGGAATTTTCTCATTTAGCATCAAATAAAATTGTCTTGAAATGTCCTGTTAAATATTATGTTATTTTTTGCCAAAAAATAAATTAATGTCATAGAAAGGAAATGTTTATTTATACTGCTAGATATTCTTTTTAAGCTATTTATTTGATTAAATATTATTGTCTTAAAATATTTTTTTTATAAAAGTAATTCGATAATTTATCTAAAAAGAATTTATCAAGCTATTCACTTAAAATAAATTAATATGCCTTTGATGTTACTGATGAAATTAAATGTTCAACTTAATAACTAATTACCTACTGAATATTTTAGTAATCAAAGACTAAAGTATTGAAGTCTATTTCATGATTTGCCACAGCTGATCTTCTAATTGTGGCAGTGTTGTTCCCTACAAATGATGACCAATCATATACCAAATGTATTCTACTTTTGATAGATCAGAAGAGAACAGTGTTTAGGGAAACATTTACACTTTGCAGACATTGACTGATGTGAATAGTGTTCAGTTGGGCGTTATACAATTGCTAAAGAGACTTGAGCATTCCTAAAGATAGAGGAGTATTACAGATTATAGCAATTTATCCTCACATTATTGGGTCATCATAGTTTCCTGAATACTAACTGTGATAATAACCTGAGATCATACACAGTTATGATTCAAACCATTATGTCATGTTGTTGTGCAGTAGAGGTATTCTGCAATTGCTGCTGGATTGGATAAATCTCCCCATCAATGTTGAATTTGGGATGTCAGAAATGGGACATATCTGAGAATATAATCCAGTGCCATTCTGTCATTTCCAATGCTCTAGTTGGATAACTTTGAAGTCTTTTTTGTGAGGTCAATAGCAATCTTAACAGGCGATATGAATTTAGGTCAATAGCAATCAATCAACAAGTTCTGGTCAGCATGGGAACATTCAGGGTGTTTTGAACATGCTGCTGAATGGCTTGCAAGGTTGTTACACCCTTTACTAGTGTATGCATCAATCCACAAGCGCTGACTTTACTTTGATTGCACTGGCATTACTCAACCAATCTTTCTTATTTCATTGTTCCACCATCTTTGCTATGCATTAAAGTAATCATAACTTAATATTTTTCAAATGAATCAACTTGCATTTATCAATCTGCTCATTATACTTCTTGATGGCAGCCTGGCATTCTCTGTAATTATATGCTTCATCTGAGAAAATAAAATTTTTTTTTACCATTATTTCATTAGCAGCAACATTCTGCATACTAGAAGTTGCACATCCTGCAGACTCTTTCCTTATATCTTATGTGCACTAGAAGAGCTGCACATTTCACATCATTTGCATTACTTAGAAAGATGCATCTAATCTTAAATTCACATTATTTTTTGGCTAATTTTTCTTAATGTTCCATTTTTAATGTCACATAGTGTATAAAATATTTACTTTATATTTATTGTTTGTTACAGTCAATTTTGAACCTAAACAAAAATAGTAATTATTAAAGTCAAGTTATTTAATTTAATTGAATATATGAGTTAAAGAAAATACATCAAATAAAACAGAGAGTAATTAATATTCCAAAGTTCAGTGACTGTTAAAATGATATTCTCTATAGTGTTGTTTTCAACTTTTTCCATCTAAAAGAAAATCAACAAGCAAAATGGTATTTTGCATTTAAAAAATATTTATATTTTTGAAACTTTTATATTTCTCATTATCTAGTCTCAGTTCAGTGTTCATTATTATATTTCATAATATTAAATAGCAACAAATGAAATTCATTTTTTAATATAAGTGATAAATCTTGTTTAATTTATTATAACAAGATATTAAATATTCATGAACTTGCAACAGTATTTGAATTGGAAATTTTAAAGTAAAATGTACATTTGTGCAAGAAGTTTGTATATTTATATCTGCAATAGCTTATAAAATGATAAAAATATAATTTTTGTAATTTAATCAAATAAAAATGTTGGATTAGCTTACAGGTATAGATAACAACAATGTTAAGGTTTTATATAATAGTATATTAACATTTGTTTTTGAAGTATTTGATGATCTTATTTTATATTAGAATCTAATATGGTACTAGATCAATGGTTTTATTAAATTCAAAATTGTGATACAGATTTTAAGCTTAATATTTGTATAATTTAAAAATTGATAGTACTATGAATTTTTACTGCCAAATTTTCTTGTCATCATTGTTTTGGATATTATTTTATGTGTGTTTCTTTTTAAAGATTGTTAAATAATTGATGTAGAATGATATTCTAAAATTTTATCAATCATGTCTATTTTATTTTTAATTTAGGTTTGGGCTGTTGGAGAATATGTATCTGTATCATATAGTGATATCTGTCGACCTGAAGTCATTGCTATGTTTTATGAGAGCTTAGAAATCACAACATATGAAGCATTATCTTCATTACAGAATACATCTAATGAGCAATTTTTAAAACTCTTAACTGTTTCTTTAACCACATTGTCTAAAGTAATTATGAAATGTATTATTTGGTTTTTTAAATATAATCACTATTGTTATTGATGTAAATATCTTTAACTGGAAATTATTAAATTTTTATCTATTTTGTAAAATAATAGTTTAATTTTTTCTCATTATTAATTAACTTTTTAATAAGATAATTTTTTGTACTTTTAAGATTTTTTTTTATATATTTGTATTTTTAATATCCTAACATATTTATATTTTATTGTTCATTATCCAGAATTCTTTTCACGCACACATTATAAAATTCTGTATTATTTAGTGAATTCCTATTTATCTTTTGGTAATTATATATATTAAATTACTTATGTATAAAGAAAAAGTGAGAACAAAGTATTCCCTGTTAAAAGCATTGTTCATTTCCAAATTTAAATAATTTTCAACTTTGTGGTGTTTTTCCAAGAATCATTATAGTTAATTATGCATAGTAATTTATGTTTTAAACTGAAATTTGTGTTATATTTTATTTCATGCGTTTGAAGATGCTTAAATAAATTGCTTAGTTAACTTTATAAAAAGTATTACTAATTTTTGATCTTATATGAACTGAGTAGTTTTCCATAAGGAATCTTTTTCTCTCTGTCACATTTTGTACTTTTATTTGATTGTTTACCACATAATTATTTTTTTTAAGATGTTACATGGTAGTTTTCTTAGGGTGCTAGTTTTCAATTGTTTTGTACTATACAAAACATCTTAAACTGCCACATGATATAATATTTAATTCAAATTATTTAAATAAAATTGTGACTGACTTTATTATTTTATCAGCTAACTATATATATCATAAAGCTTCAAAATTCACATAAAAATTTCATATTACTAGAAATCTCTCCAGTATTATGATTAAACCAAAATTAATAAATTGATGAAATGTTTTATTATCCAAATAAGAATTTGTTATATAACAAAAGTGTCTCTAAATTTGGCTATTTTAATGATACTTAATAAATGAATAACTTTCTCCCTAATTTATATTAGAAAAAAGTAGTTTTCTTTAATGCTTTTATTCTATTAATTGTTTAAGCAGAAGATGAAATATTTATCATAGTTTTCTCCCTTTATATATTTATAAAAAAATAGCCATTACTTATTATTTAGTGTCATAAAAAATTTAGAAGAGCTCATGTTTTTTATTTAAAAGAAATTAAGGTTTAAATGTTTTCTTTTCTTAAAGGAAAGTCATGAAAATTTATATGGTTAAAAAATATTAACTGATGCAAAAGTCTCAAGCATGTATTTATATTTAACATATTGCATTAATATCAATTAAATTAGTCATTGTTAAAAACTAACAGAATAACTGGAAACTGATTAGTATTTGCAACAATATTCAGTTATTTTAAACAAACTGTTAGTTAATCATCATCCAGTTATTCATTATCATTAATATTTTTTATTTAATAATAAATTAAAAGATATTTGTGATTTTTGCACAATTTTTAAATTCGTAACTTTATCCCTATTTCATTTTTAGTTAAACTGAATAATAATTATTATCATTCAACTGAATTAATAATAATGTCGATATTTTCATTCATTTTACAAAAAATATTTTTTAAAAAGATTATTAAATACATAAGATTGTAGAGTCTCAAAATCAGTTTTTTTATTCATTCATTTTGGTTAGACTATACCCCAATTCTATTTTGGTATTTATTTTCCAATGTTTGCAATCATATTTATTTTTTGGCATAATTTCTTAATTGCTGATATTTTAAGTAAATAATGATTATATTTATTACATAATTGAAATATATGTTTTGTTAAATCATTTCATATTATCAAATATTCATTTTTATTAGCTAGCAGCTAGAAATCAAGATCAGGTGCCTCGAGCAGTGTTATGTCTAACTAAAGCTCAACAATGTATTTTAAGTTTTGGAAATGATTATAAAGTGCATTGGAAAATTGTCATTGAACGTTTATCAGAATTGTTATCGATTTTAAACTCACCTAAGTAAGTAGTTTACTTAATAATGAATTAAATTATTTTTATTTAGTGTATAATAAAACTGAAAAGAATATGTGTGTGCGTGTGGAGGGGGGGGGGTTCAATAATTACCTATGATTTCTTGACTCTAAGATTTTGTTGTTAAAAAAGGAAAAATATTAGAAGCAATCCTGCATAAAAATTATTGATTTGTTAACTTATATTTGGTATATATTATGAAACAAATTTTATTCATATATTGAAACTTTTCATGAGCATGTTTTCATTCATTTTTAAAATAAATATTATATATTTTTAAATATCTATTTCCTTGAAAGCATTTAGAGATGGATTACACATGTTCGAAAATAATCTATCTAAAGCATTACACTAATAATATCTTATCTCTATAATCATTCTTACTTTTTAGTAAATTAAATCAGGACGAATTTAAAGAAAATGAATCTACTCTCTAAAAATAGCTATTGCTTTTTTTTGACTTTTCTTGAAAATATAGCTTTGAAATATACTAATTATTTATTCTCTTTTTATAATTTTTTTTGAGTGGGAAATGGTAGCTATGTTAATTTATTTTGTACATTGTTTATATTGTGAGAATAAACTATGGGATTAGTTATTATTTTTCAATGCACACATTATTTTCTGTTTAGATAATGTTTTGCTTCAAATGATAATTAAGAATGAAGAAGATTAACATTAATCACAAATTTATATTTCTTTCTTAGTCCTCAATTTGAAATTGAAAAACGATTGTCACATGAAATTGCATACTAATAAAATGTTTTGTAATTCTGAAACAATGATATTTTCATGATTTCCTGCATGTTTAACATTTGATTTTAACCATTTTAAAAGATATAGTTGAATGAAAAATAGATTGAAATTTTTGTTAAAATTATTTTATATTTTGTTTTTAAATTATTTGATGATATTAGAATGGTTTACTAAAAATCAGTAAAGAAATAACAGAATAAATTTAAATTTAATGGAAAAAATTATAATTTTTTTGATTTAAATTTTTTAATGTCTTCTCAGGTTTGTAGCAATCCTGTATGCCAATTTATTTGAGCCTTTTATTGTTTTAAAATTGTTCATATACGATTAGTTGATTTTTATATTTTTTAACTGAGAAAAATTTATATATTAATTTTATAAATTTTTATTATAGTATTGCTTTCATTGTCTTAAATCCACCAAAAAACTTGGAAAGTGGAAGGTAAGTTATTTTATAAAGCTTTGTTTTTGTCGTTTGCTGAGGTATATATTATTTGTTTTTGCTTTATTTATATTATGGATACTTTAACAAAAAATCTTTATTTAAGTATTTTGATTTAAAAATGAGATATTTGATAGCTTTACATTAAGAATGAAGTCATTACTTTATTTTAAAGTTAAATTTTTATATGTATTCAACACAATCTTGCAATATTTTTAAAATGTTAAATAAAATTGGATTATTTACTCAATTATAAATTTAAAATAAAACAAATTATTTATGAATTATAAAGACAAATAATTTACTACATAACTATATAATACTTTAATATAAATTCTTTATAGAATATGAACTATGCTGAAGTAAATATTTAAAAAATAATCTTAAAAATATGTATGTTTAAGAAAAATTTTAGGTTAAAAATGTTGACTTAAGATCTGAAGTGATGAATATAATCTTTTTCATACTTTTTTTATTAATCACTACTTATTATATTGCTGACTTTCTTACATGCATTATTTTTTATTTTATTTATTATTTCTTTTAACTGATATAACATGGGCTTCATGATGTAAAAATTCTTTGTGTGAATTTTATATCTATTTGAAGTTTAAATAGAATTAGCTATCTCAATTTACATATTTTAAAATACTGGATAAATTTCAAAAATACAGGTTCAAATATCTTACCAAATATCCTACAATAAAGTTATTTGAATATTAAAAACATTTTCTAAAATTGAAAATTTATTTAAGATTATTTTAATTGATTATAATTGGTTTATTTACACTTTCTTAGAGATATGTATGTGACGATTTTTTAAAATTTTATAATTATTTCTCAATTATTTACTATTTTGATATAGTATTTTTTATATGTCACATCAATTTCATTTGAATTGATTTAATTCTAATAGATTATTTATGTGCATCCAATATGTATTCATATAAATAAATATGAATATATTTGTTACAAGTACTATAATCAATTGCAAATAATGTAATTCATAAAATAAAAGAGAAAATACTGTATTCAACAAGGAATTTTAAGTATGTAATTCATTATATATTTAGTATTAAGTGTGTATTTAATAATTAAGTATGTTAGTGTGTACTAAAGTGTGTAATTAACTTATATGTAATAATATTACATATAAGTGTGTATGTAATTCATTATATATTAAAATTAAGTATGTAATTAATTAAGTGTGTATAAGTATGTAATGCATTATATATTTAATTTAAGTGTATATTAATATTAAATATAACAAATATTTAATATTAATATTTTTTTCTTTTGAATTTTATTAATGTTTAACAGCTGTTCAATTAGTAGTTTGTAAATCTTTAGATATTCTCAAATATATGTTCAATATTAAAAATATAAAGGATGCATGAAATATTTTATTTTTATCCTTTTAGAATTAAGTGAAACATTTTCTGCAGAAGTGAACATTAATTTATCCAAAATAATGTATCTACTTAATCTTACTAGTACTGAATTATTTAAAATTAAATATATTTTAAAAATTTGTATATCTATGTATATGTATATGTCTTTAAAAATATGTATATATATACGTCTAAATATAACAAATGGAATGGAAGTACTTGTATAATTTTGCAATAAAATAATTACTTTAGTTATGAATTGATATCTATAGTTTTCTCATCTTCACTGGATGTTCTTACTCAAAAATTACTCCTTTGATTTTTAGCTGCAATTTTTATTTTAGATTATAGTCAAATAAATTCATAATAACTATTAAAATAAATAAAAAATAACTTTTTGAAGGAAATAATTGTTTGAAATCTAGCTTATCTCAGAAGGTAAAAACAATGAAATATATTTGGATGTATGCCTTTAATATCTATCTTTTCTTTTCGTTCTTCACTTTTTTTTATTGACTAATCTACTCAACTCTTTACTTTGAGAGAATTTCAGATAGCTATGAGAAAAATCTAGAATACTAATATATGTCTCTTTCAATTTTCATTAGAATATTTATTAATCATTGAGAATATTGCTTGATTGTTTTGTCACTTAGGCAGTAATTTTTTTGCACCCGAGCATTAATTAAACAGAGGCTTATAGTTTAAAGTGAATTCTGAATCATTATAAATGTCCAAGGCCACGGTAGGATTCAAACTTACAAATTGTTAAACTGATGGACAGAAACAATCATGTATGATCTATAAAACATCAAAGAGGAACTTCTTAAAGTTCTTTGAAAATATATATGTTTGGAGTACCCCTGGGTAAAATTTCCATAGTCACTTTTAAATTAGTGCATGAATATTATACAAGTGATTGTCAAAATAATGAAATCTCTTTAAATTTATTAAGAATCCTATTATAGGATAATGTAGGATCTTTTTTGGCATGTAACTCAACTGAAGAATAGATTCATTTAAGTGCTAAATAGTTAAAGAAATATTGTACCATTCTTTATTGGATACTATGAAAATTTTGGGAAAGATTCTGGTGGTAGATATTAATAGACTACAACTGTTTAATTATATTGAAGTAGGGTGACTGTGTAGGCCAAGACAGATGTTTAATTTCATCCTCCTGTTCGTCGAAACATAAATAGATAAGTCTCACTTCATAGATTGATGATGCATTTTAATCCTGGAATATTTCATCTTCTACAGGGTACTAATATTGCCTCATAAGACGAATCAGGTCAACTTAAATTTCTCTGCTTCTCCTCAGTGATCCTTACCTTCAGAGTTTCAATTGGTCAAGTTCACGACACAGCTGCCCATATCATGACAAATCCCTTTTTATGCTTTACAATTAGAAGGGGACAATCATGATCATAAGTTTGTGCAGGTGTTTCCCAAATGAGCACCTGTACTGTGTAAAGGGAAAATGTGAAAGACGATTCACTGGACAATGTTATTTTCTTTCTCTAATCAATCACCAAGGTTTTTTGATTGTACCACTGTAAAGAACATTTTGTAATGACATCTGTTGTAAGTGGCTTGGGAATTACTGTTCTATTTATGAAGATGCTTTCTAACTGTAATCATTTTCACTGGAGAATACAGATGCTGATTGAGCTCTTCGGATATTTTTACTGCATCTGTTTGCTTTTTAGATACTGCAATCCACTTCAATACTTGTTAGTCTCTTTCACTGCACTTTTCTTTCACTGCACTTTTCTTTCACTTCACAATCTTTCTTGCTCTAAGTTTTCATGCTACCACGTGTGTATACTGTTATGATTCTGGAAACCATTCCTTTAGAAATGGTTAAAAAGTTATATTTGGCCTCTTTAAAAATTCGAGATAGTAGCTGTTATATTTTAATGCTTATGAAGTTCATTAAAAATTTCATTTTTATTCACAGATGTTTCTTTTATTCTGATAACCACCTAAACATCACAGTGTAAAAATAAATTTTTTATGATCTTTTTTTAACTTATTATTAAACTGTTTTTAATATTATATTTTAGGATTTTTATTTTTACTAAGAGAAATAAAATTTAATAAATTCCTTATAATTATTGTTTAAATTTGATTTGCTTAGATTACATCGTGATTCAACATCTTTACCTTATGTTCTAAGAGCTGTGACTGGTATTGTTCCTAAAGATGGCTGATAACAACTAAACAAAGACTTCTAATCATTTGAAATAATATATATAAATTAAAATAATTGTTATGGAAATTATATTTATTTTGATAATGTGTTATTAGTATATTTATTATGTAACACTTACATGCTTAAGAATATTTCACTATAGTATGAATGAAAGTTTTGTTTCATTATGTAATAAATGATTTTATTTATATAAATAAAGTTTTTGAAATATATTTTATGTATTATAAATGTAAATAAAAATTATTAATAAATTATTGTTGTTTCATTTTTAATTAAAACTAATTTAAGTTTACTGACTTAGTTTCTTGACTTAAAATGCCATAAAAAATTTGTAAATAAAATTGTGATAATATTTTATCCCCAAAACTTTTGGTGGCATTAAAATAAGAAATCATTTTTAATTTCAAATATTTATTTGCCTATTATCTAACATTTTTATTTTACATTGTGCTTATTTCTTAAGTAAATTGTATTCGTTAATTCTTATTAATGAATATGTACTATTTTTACATTTTAACTTACCTCATCAGTTAAGTGTAATTAATCGATGAAAATATAAATGATAATGGAAAAGTAGAGAAACCAATATAGTATAAGATGCCTTTGCAGTATTTACAATGTTTTTTTTTTATTTTGTAACAAAGTTTTTAATTATATAAAATATTATTCATGCGATATTAAATATTTAATTACATTTATATATTCTAGATTTTCTGTCTAAAGTTTTACATAGTGCTCACACTAAGTCTAGAATGCCATTAATCAAGATTAAATAATGAAACACAAGCAATATTTTTGCTGTGAAATCTATGCATTATTTTTTAAAAATTTTATTAGTAATTTCCAATGCCTGGCTATTACTAAGATTAATCCTTTCAGCAGTACAAGGGGTGGAAGTGATAGCAATTTATATAGTGGGGCATCCAGTGTGTGTGCTATTGATGCCTCAAAAGTGGGTGGTTTTTTCGTAATTTGGAAGCAGGAACTAAACAGGAGACGCAAGACTTCACTCCCAGATGCATCATTTTACATATATGATCATAACATATTTAACAGGCTCCATCCGTCATTAGCTAATGCAACGGATCTTCAGTTAGATTAGGATTCGAACTCTCTACCTTCCAATAACGTGGATGAACGTCTCACCAACCTGGTCACAGCGGCGATTTATATTACAATTGATGTAAAGCTTTTAAATTGCATAAAATCGAGCAGAAATTTTCATTTTTAAATTTTCATTATATGAGAAACTTCCTGTTTAGTTTTCAACATCAATTTGGAAGTATATGCTGCTTATAATTTATTTTGCGAAATGTTTCATGAAATACCTTATATGATGGTAAAGTGTTTAATAAATACCATTGTTAATTGATTTTCCACATTGATTTTATGGTAAACTTTACAGCACTGCGTTTAATCTATGGCTTGGCAGGGGAATTAAGATCTCTTAAGTGGTGCGATAAACAGTAAAACATTTGTAAAATTACTACGATTGACTGGGACAATTATATAAGGTAGGTTTATTCTCCGGATTTACTTCCAAAAGAAAAAATTGCGAAAATCGTATGAAAAAGAAAAGCTATTTAATTTCGTTTCGAAAGTAATCGCTGAGGTATGGAAGCGACAGTTTATATGCGAGTGATTGTGGCTTGGCGATAATCTTGGCGTCGTTTTCATCACGGACGCCGTGGAAATCAAGATGTACCAAAAAAGTCAAGTTAATGATCATTATCTTTTTTTGAGTGGAAGAAAGAATTATTTAAATGCTCAACATACTTCATAAATATTAATTATTTATTTATGCTTGGCAATTAGATAGAATAACACAAAATTTACATAAATGGATCTAAAGATTATGAAAGGCCTAGTTTTCTGTCATTTGTTTACGCATAAAAAACGTGTTAATGTATTAATTCTGAAAATCTTTTTGTAGATAAGAAGACGATGTAGTTTCTACCTTGATAATCAAGGTTTGTGTTGTCATTATCAAGGCAATTTCTGATAAGATGCGAAAATTTACAAACATTTATTTATTAAAATTTTTTAGTTATTTTGTTTGCGTTTTCAAGGATGTATTTATTTCTATAATTCGTAAAATAATCCAATTTAGTTCCTTTATCTTGATACTCTTCATTTTTCTTGTTTATGTAAGATATCTTGACTGGATGACTAAAAAGTATGTTACCCATAAAATAATTCTTACGTACAATTTAAATTCAGTTTTCTTATATTAATATACCTCTTTACTACCTTTGCGAGTTGAATGTTTTAAAATTAAGAAACTAATAAATCTTTGCATGGATAATTCTTTTGCTTATAGTTCTTTTATGCAAACATTACTTTATCTATCATGTATGATGCATATAGCTTATTGCTTCGCTTATTCATTGAATTACTAGATACAGTTGTGTCACACTCGTCACATTCGACAATGAATACGGATTTCATCTTATAGTATTTATAGAATTTGGATAGGTTCTAATAAATATTCATAATCAGTTTTATTAATAGCTCTTATGGTTGGAACTCTGAGGAAATGAATGCGTATTAATTAATGTACTGCAATTCTTCAAAATTTTATTAAAACTAATTATTAACACATTTGTACGTACTTTTTTTCTTTCTTTCATTTTTTTTGTAAATTCGGTTATTTTTGTAGAATTTCAATCTCATACAATCACCATTGTGCATATAATAAAATAGATTTGTTGTATGCACAATGAGGGCAGTGTTGTATAAACAAAATAAATGTGCATACAACAAAAATACACGTTTATTTTGACGTGTATTTTTAAATGTTAGAGTTTGTTCAATATTTATGTAATAATTAAAGTGTGTCTTTTTTAAAACAGTTATTGTTTATGAAGCATTGACACACAAATTTATGAGGGCCCAGTCGAGATTGAAATCATTCTGCCATTGAAATCGTATGAAATAAATTAATATCATTTATGATTGAAGTGATTTTAAGTGAATTATATATAAAATTACTTGTGAAGAGGTTAATAACCTCAGCTTACCAGCAACTACTGAGGTAAAGTACTTTTTTGTATTTTCATTCTGATTTGTTGTCCTGTTTTTGGATAAATGAGTAATATTCTGAATAATATAAAGAAATAAGAGCTGAGAGTTACTGCAGAAGAATTAGGTTTAAATGTTCCAGAGCGGAAGCCAAAGTTATAGAGATTAAAACTTTAATTGAGAGTTCTGAGATATTTTTAAATTGTGAAAGGTATGGTTCGATAGTTCACAGAGAGCAAAAGAATGAAATATCTGCTGGACAATTTTAAATCTAGTTAGCATGAACATACAAATCATACAGGGAGGTGGTGGCCTGGTTGGTTAGGGCGTCGTTCTCGTTACCAAAAGGTCGTGAGTTCGAATACCGGTTTAGCCGAAGATCCTTCGTGTTCACTAATGGCGACTGGGACACGTAAAATATGTCTTTTAGCAATGTCCTCCATATTCTCATTCCAAATTAATACCTCTGGGAGTGGATGGAGCCAGGCTATGGGACTTCTCTGGCTTCAATCTCTAAATTGGAAGACCAAGATGGTGCTGCCATCTATGAGCTAAAGTCGTACTTCCGTCTCCGTATGAGGGTGCTCTGTTCAAAAAATGGAAGATGCCCTTTCTGACTTCACCCAGTCCCTGACGGGCGGGCTTGGCATTACCAAGTGTCATAAGTAACAATAACAAATCATACAGAGAACAATTTTGAATCGGCATCGGAAAGCTTAGAAAATTTGATAAAAAGAGTTAAAACTCTTACCATATCTGTGCCTGAAAGGTCAGAAGGTCTACATTTGTTTTATTGATATCTTGAAAAAGCTTTTAGCATGAAAAATGTTCCGTTTAAAGTAAAATCGGAAATATTGATTAGTTAGATAGGTGATAAATGTTTTGGCTAATGTTAGGTAACAATGTTTTGTATATATATATATATATATATATATATATATATATATAACAATTTTAGCCTACACCACGTGAATGTTTACGTAATTTTAAAAATGCGCAGAAGTATTCAGCAGTATCCCATGTACTGTTAGCTTCAAGGCTTAGCGCGTTTTTCGATAATTGTGGTAGATTAAGCTATGTTAATGATTCTAAAAAAGATTTTCATCCCATGCTTTCCAATAAATTGTACAAAACTCTTGATTTTAAAACTAGAAAACAAATTAGCATTCCTGAAAGTCACAATCAGTTCAACCCAAATGAATTAGGAAGAGAATGCCATTTATATTTATCGTTTTGAGCAAAACTGGAAGCCAATAGCTCACGAACCAAAATCATTGAAAATAGAAGGTCTAGTTTAAATTAAAGCCGCATCAAATGAGAACAAATACGTAACTCTATTAGAATACTAAATTCGAACCCTTTCCCCGTTTGTGGGAAAGGGGGAAATTTTCACTATTTCAATGATTGTCCTAAACGTTTTAAAAAAAAAATGAATATTAAAAAAATAGTCTGAAGAAAATTGTACCAGGAGGAAAGCGAAATCAGATAATTACGTTAAAAAAAATCATTTAGAATATATAGAATTATTAATTGATGGCAAAAAAGTAAATTGTTTAAAAGATTCAGGAAGTGAGCTTTAGAGCTCTTTTTCCATATAAGCGACCTGTAAACATTGTTGAAGTTCAGACTTGTTTCGCTCATAAAGTTCTCGCCGAATTGTCTGTTTTGTTTTACTATAGGTGAAAATCATAATGTACAGTTAGAAGCAGCAATGTGTGATTCACCGTTGATTTGATCGCTTACCCGCGGTACTTAAAAGCGCCAGAAAATGTCAAGGTCATGTGACGTCAGCTTGTTCAATTCATTTATGGAGGAATTTTATTCCACTGAGAGTTATTTTTTGGCTTTTATTTCAGTTGTGATAAATGAATGAAATGATGTAAATGTAACATATGAGGTTAACAAAGAATTACGCGATACTGTTTCGAGTTTGATTAAAGATTACAAACCTCTTAAAGGGTCATGTAAAATTGATGTAAAAATAAATGTTATGCTAAAAGATGATTTGTGCTAGAGTTTCACAGCATTCTAGAAGAATCCCTTTTACGTATTCCGTACGGAATAAAAAATAGTCGATCAACAAATTGACGAATGGTTAGGGGACGGGATAATAAAATCCTTTTGTTCAGAATATGCTTCACCAATTGTTTTGTGTAAAAAACGGAATGGGACTTCGCGTTTTTGTGTGGACTTTAAGCAATTAAATAAGATGATTAAAGACTCGTTTCCTATGGCTCAGATAGAAGACGTTTTAGATCATTTAGGGGACGCGTCTTGATTTTCAAAGATTTTCTTGTCTTGTTAGTTATTCTAGTAAGTACTTGGTATGTTCCTGTGGAGGAAATATTTAGCGTTTATTAAGTCATGGAGGTCTCTATGAATTTTTAAAAGCTCAATTTAGTTTGTGTACATCAACGTAATTGTTTTCATATTTCAAAGATTTATTTAAAACGTGTTTAAGGATTTAATGAGGGTTATTACTATTGTAGTTTATATGGATGATTTTATTATACTTGCACATGTTGAGGAAGGCTTAGAAAAATTAAAACATGTTTTGGGAGTAGCTAAGGAATACGGGTTTGGGATTAATTTTAAAAAAGTGTCAATTTCTTTAAATAAAACTAGAATTTTTTAAATATATTTTTGAGAATGGTATTATTCACTCCTAGCCTGAAAAAACAATTGCAGTTCAACATTTTTTGGAGTCCAAAAATCTTAAGCAAATTCAGAGCTTCTTCGACGAAGATCACTTAAGCCAAAGTAATAAGTGACCTTCGAAATGGAGTAGAATTTTAGTTTGGAGTAGCTCAAGAAGAAGTTTTCAATGAGTTAAAAGAACATTTGTAAACAACTTCTGTTTTGCATATTTTCACACAAGGATCCCCAGTTGAATTGCATATGGAGGTTAGCAGCCAGGGACTTGGGGCTGTTTTGCTACAGAAATCTGAAGAGGGACAATTCCATCCTATTCACTATATGAGTAAAAAAAACAACATCTCAGCAAGAAAAGATATGTAGTGTGAAGTTTCAGCTATAGTAGAAGCTCTTAGGAAATATGAAAATTATTAATTAGATTAAAAAATCAAACTAATTACAGAGTGTGATGCTTTTCAAAAGACTATGTTAAAAAAAAAAAGACATCTTTTCTAAAATAGCACGGTGGACATTACTTTTAAAAGAATTTAATATGAAATCATCCATAGATCTGGGGAAAAAATGAGACGTTAACACATTGAGTAGAAATACTGTTATGATGGTTATTCATTCGCAGGGAGAAGTGATTGCTAGAATTGCAACTTACTAATAATGAACGTGTCCAATTGCTAAAATGCTTAGTCGAGCAAGGGCTGAAAGAAAATTACGTAGTGAAAAATGAAGTACTATACAAGTATGAGACAGAGGTCGTGAGTTACTTGTAGTACTTGAAAAACTACAGCATGAAATCATACGAAACGTTCATAACAGAGGATATTTTGTTGTGGCTAAAACGGAAGATCTACTCAAGCAATCTTTTTACATTACTAACCCCAGAAAAAGAATTAAATAAGCCATTATGAATTGCATAGAGTGAATTTTATGTAAAAGAAAACGTGAAAAAAGTAAAAATCTATTCTGTCTTAACACGAAAGAATACATTTTTAAAGTGCTCTTCACGTCGATTTTATGGCCCATTTCCGTCAACTAACAAGAACTACCATATTTTCACAGTGTGGACGCATTCACAAAATCCCTCTGGTTTTTCCATGTTAAATCTGCATTAGCTGAGGCTGTATTACAAAAAAACTAAAGGTTCTACAATCCTCTTTTGGAAATTTATTAAGATTAATTATCGACAAAAGAACAATCTTCACCTTCCAAAACTTTGAGGACTATTGACAGAAAGAGAAAATAAAGCATATATTTTTTCAACAACCGGAATTCCGAGAGGAAATGGACAAGTGATAAGAATTCATCGAATTTTGATCCCAGTCTTATCTAAGGCAGGCCGCAAATTCGTAGATGATCGCATGAGACATGTATCGAGAGACAAGCCGAAAATCTCGCGAGATTCACATGAGGCGAAATGACGTCACAAAAATCTTACCTACGTCAAAAAATGGGCGGAACGCGAGACAAATCTGGATATCGAGCTGGTTTGAAATATCTGGCAACTTTCCGCGAGACAAAGCTAATTTCTATTTCCTCAAGAAAAATAAACCACGTTGATATCGAGAGTACAAGTTATTACAAGTTTACATTTGAAGAGGAGGAGTTAATTATAAATCTTTATAGAGATAATAATATATTTTTTAATATTACAATCGGAAATGGAACCGGAATGTAAACAATGAGAATGTAAACAAATTCTCATTGGTTTAAAATATCCATGACGTCAGATTACAAGGTCACACTAAGATCTCCGTAAGACGGAGTTTGTATACCATAAGACGGTGTCTCCATCGGATGGTCTACCGAGTTTGCGGCCTGCCTAAATTATCTATTGAAGATCTGTGATATATTTGCACTAGTAGATACATCAGCAACATATCTGCTCTAGCAAATAGTGCAGATACGTTGCTGATGTACAACGGATCCTTAATACTACTACTAACTGTAGAAACAGCACGCACTATGATGACGTCATGATGTTGAGAAGCCTGATATATATATAAACGCACTACGATATATATATATATTTCAAAGAATTTTTATATATATATAAATATATATATATATATAATTTTTGATGTGAGAAAGTTGAATTTTTTATTTCTATGGCAATTTAAACCGAAGGAAAATTTAAAATTTTTTTTGAGACTTTAGAAATATCCAAAAAATGAATTGCAAATAATTTTATTAAATGTAAATAAAGGGAAATTTACACAATATTAAATATCGTTGAATTAAATATAAATTTGTGTATAGTTGCATTCATATTAATAATTTTAGAAACTTCATGTCTATACTACATTAGTTTACAAATAAGATCATAATTGGAAATATTCTCGCTTGCTCTTATGAATATGTTTAAAAAGAAATGCATATTTAAATTTTATGATTTGTGAATGCAAAATTTATTTGAAAAATTATTCCAAAGATTTTTCTCCTGATTAAATTACACGTGTATCAACCAGTTTTTTAGATATTGAATCAACTTATATAGTTATATGTATTATATATCATGTATATGTAAATAACCAGTTTCATCAAAGAAATTCAATCATTATTAAATTAGATTAAATTGTACGTGCTATGAAATAAATAGCTTATTGATATATAAAATTTATACAAGTGATTTACCCTTTGTTTAGCATTTTTAATAGAAAATTATTTTTAATGGATTTTAATTAAAAAAATTTTTTTAAGTTTTAAAATAATATACAGTTACCTTTTGAAATAATAACTTTTTTCTTTGACGGCACTGAGCTTGTTTGCTTTTTCTCAATCATGATGTTTGTGATCTGTGAGTAATGTAGAGTAATTTTTTATTTCCTCAAGAGTTATTACGATGAAATATTAAAAGAGAGTATAATGTAAGAAAAATATTGTGCCTCTCAATTTTACAATTGTAAATTAATTGACATGAACAATTGATACTGGTTGGAATGATGACCAGTAAAGGTTTGCGATACAATTAAGAACAGCTCTATGTAGGCATTCATAAAATTAGGCTATTCTCTAGTGTAGAGGCATAAATCTTGGATAAGGTAATGACATTCAAGAGTTCATAGCAATAAAATAAATTAGATTTCAGCTGGTATCATTTTCAAATTTACGATGCCAAAGTATAATTAGCTCATTTGATTGGTTTCAGGGTATTCCTGATAAGAGTTTAATCTTTCGTTTTTAACATGCCGAAAAATATTGTACATCGGCAAAGCATATACATTGAAGAAGATGTTTATTAATTATATATGAAACAGCTAATTATGCATTTTTAGTTTCTTTTTCGGAGGGCGAACAGCTGCTTTCGGAATAGCTTGATATGTCTAAAGGGCAATGACCTAGATTTATCAATTAGAAGTACTTCTCTTTTCTTATATTATGCATTTAATTATTCTAAAAACCTAGACGTTTCTCTTTTTAATTACAAAAAATTTGGATGGTATTCAGATGGAAATAGATTCACACAGAAATTTTTTGAGATACTCTAAATTAAAAAAAAAAGTCTTCGTATTATTTCATTTTTATGCATAAGACAAATGAGAAAAAATTAAGGCAATAATTATTTTTAAAATAAATAGATCTATGCTGAAATACAATTTCAAATTGCAGGACCTGAAATTAAGGTAAAATATTCTAGTATTCAAATTTTCGAATAATATTAAGTATTTGTGACATTTGTTCCCTTATTTCACCATTATTTAAAATATTTAGGGTATAGATTAAATAAAGGTGATAAAAACAGAAGAATATGAATTTTAATTTATCGAAATTCTTAAAGGAAAATTCTACGTTGTACATTTTTGAATCTCAAGATTATTCTCGGCTAAAATTGTCGTATTGCTTAAAATAATAGCACAGCGGGAATTTCATGGTATTGTGTGGTACCTGCCATAGAACAGATTTGCGTTTGAAGATTTGTGAAAGATTTCTGAGAACTTATTCCACAATCTTTAATACAGCGTGATTTATTATTAACATTATTTGCTGTCTATTAATATTAAGTGGTAGATTTGTTAGAATAAATAAGATAAATGGATTTTTTTGAACTGTGAAAATCATGCAATCCTGCATAAAGCTCTTACCATGCCTTAAAGGAAGAAACTACGGAATTCCAGGTCAAAGTTCATGCGCTATTGAATAATTTGAGGTAGACGTTGAACTTTGTTCTAAATGCGTAAGTGCCGGTAAAACTATTTGAGAGTTTTCCTGATATTTTCTTCTAGACTGGAGAAAACATCCCACCATCTATGATATGTCTACCGGGAAAATATTATGTGGTTGATTAATGCACCAAATATCTTTGGGTGCTAGATTTTTAACGACCTAATTTTAAATTTTCGTATTTTTATAAAAAATCTAAAATTGGTGGAAATCATTAAGAATTTTTAATAAATTGATAAAATGAAAACTTAAATGTGTTCCCAAGCTTCCAATTGAAAATACATATTCATGTTATATTATTATACAATTAATATATCCTTTAGTTCATCGTTACATTATCGAGAATTTCATTGTAATATGTTGTGCACGCGAGTATTTCTCTTTCATAAATTCTCTTGCTCATGTGAGGAACGTTCTTTTAATTTTAGCATGTGTTATTCACGCCAGACACATTATTTCACACAAATAAACGTCTAAATGAAAATAAAGCAGGAAGTACGAATACTTAGCAGACTATAAACAAGGTTAAAAAAATGACATAATTTTTTACTTCTTTTAATGATTCTTTAGCAAGAGTACAATATTTTTAAATTTCTATTAACGAGAATATAATGTAGAAATTGTATTGCTTCCTGTATACTTGCAAGAATTGCTAAGTTTTCCGTTTTTACAAAAAAATGTGTGATCGCACTTCTAATTTATATCGTTAACCAGTTTCTCTTACAGTTTTTGAAATGAGAACTTAAGAGATGTGAAAGAGGTAAGAATGTCAATACTTTTTCTCTAGTCTACGACCCGAATTACTTATGAGAGTTATTACGAAATCATACAAAATGTTGTCACTATGAATTACACTATGAATCACAATTGAATGGTCATCTGTTAAATAGTATTAAATGCATATAAATATTATAAAGAAAATAGTTAAACGTAATAAAATTAATATAAACACTGAAATAATTTGAACTAAAAAATACGACATCTTATTCACAAGCGATTATAAGTTGAAAACTATTAAAAATGTACTTAACAACAGTATGATAACGAGAAAAGAAACTATGAGCTATGAATTATTCTTCTGTAACTTAAAGAATCGAAAGCTTTTTTGTCGATAAAACAATATAATCTGTAACAAAATAGTTCTATTAAATAATCTTAATAAATTTATACAATAATCATTCCTATCCAAAAGACACATTACAATATATATCAACATAATTTTAGTGAGAGCATGTAGTATAGTTTGATCAGAGAGAGTGGAATCGATAAAAGCTATTTTATAATTTGTCTTTTACTTTAAAAATATTTATTAAATTAATGAAAAAAATGAATTGTATAAATTAAATAAAAACAAACCGAGTAGAGAGAGAGAGAGAGAGATAGTAGGTTGGGGAAAAAGTTATCCATTATTTTTTGTTTAGACATCTGTAGTGATCGCTATCTCGTGAGGTATCTATCAAACAATTTCAAATTTATGCTCATTGAAAAGGTGACATTTGACACTAAAATATTCTCTTGCGGTTTTTTGTTTGATTAATTCAGTTATGAGTACAAGGTTTTAAAAATAGAAGACAACAAACAGAAAATTCGATACATTTTAGTTTTTCTTTTATAATGGTGAAAATGCTAACCAGGTGGCTAAAATTGTGAAAAGTGTTTATCGTCCTATATATGACTGTAACAACCAGTTACTCACAATTTTGGTTTCGTCGATTCCGTTTAGGTATTTGGATGCTAAAGATGCACCTCGCATGGATACAATATCGTCGAGAATGTCTATAAAATATCAAAAATTATGAAACTTGACAGCATGTCAGCAGTCGTAGCTTCGCATAAGACCTAAAAATCTACATGAAAACTGTTTTAAACCTTTTTACAAGGCGAATCTGAAAGAAGTTACAAAAAGTTCACGTAAAAATAATGGACTTCTTTTTCCCCAAACTAATATATATATATATATATATATATATATAAGGTGTGTGTGGTGTGTGAAAATTTTCAAATTTTCTAGTTGGAAGTCAATTTTATAAACTACAGAAAGGTCGCCCAAATCTTCAAGGTCTTATAAGAAGATTAAAATAACAATGGTGTTTACATCTAGTCTTTAAACTTGTGCATTTTACTCTGTATGTTCTGTATTTATTTGCAATTTTGCAGGCTTGAATTTGTTATCTTATCTTGGCAACTATTGAATTAATTATTTTGTCTTGCTAAATATGACTTCCTTCATTATATTCATATTTATTTCTTGTGTTATTAACTTCAATTTTAAGGATTATTTGGAATGACTTCTGGATGTAATGGCTTGATTTAGACTTTGTACTATTGTGGCCAATACTCCTTGATGAAGCAGACCATGTTAGTACTTCATTCAATTTATTGGGGTTTTTTTTTTTTCAATTTTCCCTTTTATTTTGTATGTTGTTTATTTAAATGATTCTAACTTTAAATTTCCCTATATCTATTGGTTGAATGCTCTTCTTATTTGCTATATTTAAATGGTCTTGAGTCTATTTGCTTTATAGTATTTATTTAAAATATTAGACAATCTTCGTATATATATATATATAAGGTTGGAAAAAATCCATTATTTTTACGTAAATTTTATGCAACTTGTTTCGAGTTCCGTTAGCAAAAAAGTTTTTAAGTTATTTTCAAGTCGATATTTAGGCTCTGGGGGATGCTGCGACTGTTTACAAGTGGTCGACTTTTATAATTTTTGATATTTTATAAGCAAATTTCGACGATGATGCACTTTAACTATTTAACATCAAAAATACCTGAACTGAATTGATGATTTCAGAATTGCATGTAACTGACTGTTACAGACAGCATCAGGATTATAAACACCATTCACAATTTCAATTCCTAGCTTGTATTTTCGCCTTTATAAAAAAAACAACAACTGTAAAATGTGCCGAATTTTTTTTTGTAATTATTGTATTGTATTTAATCATGTAATTATATTGTATTTAATCATTTTTATATTGTATTTAATCATGTAATTTCTCTATTTATTGATTATCAAATTTTAAACTCAAATTATTAATATTCTACAACATCTGAAGAATATTAAAAACTTTCTTTATTTCTTTATCTTATTTTCATCAAACTCTAATTATTAAAATTATGTAAATATATATATACGATTTTTTTATGAATGAAATACCGAATCGTGTAACATATCTTATTTAAAATCCCATTCACGACAAATAGTGATTGCATTATTAAGAAAACGAAACATTTTGCTTCCTAAGTTTGATATGAAAGTTTATATTTTTACCTACTAAATCGAGTGTTTCATTTGTTATTTCCTTTTCTAGACTGTGTTGGCAGCTTAACGGTTAAGGCTTTGGCCTTCGGATCATCAATTTATCGGCAGGAATTCCACTTAGGGCATGAATGTTCGGAATCCACAGTAAACAGCAGTTTCTGTTCTAATCAGCCTTCAGTTTGCAACAAATGGACGTTGACAAACAACAACGCAACAAACAACCAAACTTTCTCTTGGTAAACGATGTTTTATTTTTAGTAATTAGTATTCTAGAAGAGACTAGTTAATAAAAATGAATTAATTAGGAGTCTAGAGAATTTATTATATCTAGGATTCTAGAAGAAGTGAAATATCAGAGATGAATGTTATAAGTCTAAAAATTGAAATAAGATAGCACATTTCTTATAAAAATATTTATATGTATTGTAAAATACTTTAACTATTGTAATGATTAGGATACATTTTAATCAGAGATAAAATGAGGCATCTAAAGTAGTTTTCACACAGATTGGCAAAAATGGTCGAAATGATTGGAATTAGAATGCAATGTAGATTTATTTTTCCAATTGTGTTATAAAAAGCTATATTATGAAAACTATTGCCACACAATAAAGATTGATGTTTATATATACAGCAGAAATTATAACAACTTTAATGAAAATAAATGATCCACCGGTTAAATTGCGCTTTAGGTCCCCTACTTCGCCAACTCGCGAATTTGAAACGGTTTTTCGCACATACTCATTCCTTTTCATTGGTCGCTCATTAAGTTTCACTTTGAAATAGCAATAGAATTTTCGCCATGTTATCGGTGATTTTGAAAACGCGCCAAGTATGGGACCTAAAGCACATTTTCACCGATCCACCTGAAGCTGCGATGTCACAAAGAAAGAAAATTCTAATTCTTCGTATGTGTCAACTTTGCTTAAAAATAAGTATTATGCAAGTATACTGAGCTTTAACATAAAAAAAGAATAAAAGATTGCTTTCTGGTGACACATAATAGAAAATAATTGGTAAATATAATAGAAAATGCAGATATAACAGCTGTTAGGTTTTATTAACACAATAAATAATAATTTCTATAAAAGAAAATATTTTAAAAATAAGGCTTAATAACATATCCAACTAAACAATACTAGCTGACATTTATTGCATTTTACTATATTTACAGGTATAAAGAATTAACTTTCTTATTTTGATATTTAATTTAATCTATATAATAAGTTTAGAAGGAAATATCATCAGAAAATTACATAGTTATACTTACTATATTAACAACTATAATATTAAAAAAAATTATTGATATTAAGTATGGAAAATTAGAAATAATTTTCGAACTATCCAAATTGATACCTCATAAAATTAGAAGGAAAATAGCTTATATTTAAGAAATAAAAATATCCTGATGTCGTCAAAATTAAATTTGTTTATTCAATAATTTACTCTCATAATATTTTTTTTAACTATTTAAAACTTTATCAAAAATGGCTATTGAATTCTTTAATAGGATCAGCTAATGCATTAGTTAGAATTGTAATTTAATAAAATAAATCTTATTAAGTACAATAAACTTACTTTAAATTGTATTATATTTGTTTATATTTTTTCTATTTTAAAAAAGTTTGTTTCAAAATTATTGTTATGATAAGTCATTTGAAACAGCGTAAAAACTTATTGCTTAAAATAGTCGCGTAAAAATTTAAAAATAAAAATAAAATATGACGCGTAAGCTGATGAAATATAAATGACTTTGTGTACAGAATGCGATTATGTTTTGAAGTAATAAGAGATAACACATTCATCTGGAAAAAATATTCTAAATGTAGCACAAGTTGTATGCGAGTAATTTAGACAAACTAATATCTACTAATTATCGTTGTGTAGACTAGTTAATTATCATTACGAACATAAATGGGATAGTTTTGACGCTGATCAAATGCAATAAATATGACAATGATCTTAGTAATTTTTTTTTTCATAAATCTATAAGCTGATGGGGATAAATTGATTGCACATTCTATGTTTTACTGTTTTTTATTTATGCCTATTAAGGCCTGTTTAGGCTATATTTTAGGTATCTTCCATAACATAAGGAAATTATTTCAAAATGAAACCAGCATGATGGGGTAAATCACAAAAATGATGCAGCAGGTTTTATACAGTACATATGAATTTAAGCTTTTATGAAATTGTTTAAAATAACTTTCGTAAAAAATTATTTATCTCTCTAATGCAGTTTTCAGTTCAGGCAATAAAGAATACTGATTTGGTTATCTACGTAATCTGCATTCCAATTTATCTCAGAATTCCCACAAACACATCTCTAAATTCAGGTTCCGCAGTAATAGACTCAATCCTGAAAGACACTCGAACAGCACTAAATTTAACAATCAGCACAATGCAGTTACTCAAGGTGTGTTTGCTGGACATTTGCTAAATTTAGACATATCCATTAGAGTGTCAGATTGTAAATAGAGAGTCATTATTTTAAAGCACATTTTTCTACATGTCAATGACAAAAAAGTTGAATTTTCATCACTACAATCGATGCTTTGTATTTTGTGAAGTCATGTTCAGCTTGTCTTTCAGTGGGCTGAATGACCAATAGAATCTAAAGTCTACGAACAGTTATCCTACTAAAGTATAATGCATACTGAACTTTAGAACTGCTGAATTATTTGTATCAACAAGGACTTCCGATTTTGTTTCTTTAACATCCTTAGAGTTCTGCGGATGGTTTCATTAATATTTTCGGACCTCTTATTCCGTCTTCACTGTATCGACATTCCCACTTCACTATAACGCTACTCACTAATTTTTTGACTCCAGTGGGATGTTCGAAATTTCAAGAGCTGATTTCCAACAAAGGTGGCATCCTACTGTTGTACAAAGGTGGCTCCTTTAATTCAGTCGCCTTCTCACAAATACATAAATCTTACCTGGTAAACAACAAATAATAATTTGATAACTTTCTGTAACTTATCAAATTACGTTACTTGTCAGATCCATTTCCTTTGTACGATGCATGGATACTTTCCACCAAAGAATGCATTATATTTCCTTCGCATCTATGCTTGTATATCTTTCGAAGTGTTTGTTTATGAAAACCTGTTCTTGATGAAATTTAAAATATATTAATTACATATTTTTATGTTTACAAATAGAGTTCATGATTGAATTATACTCAACATTTAAGTAAATATAGTACGAATATTGCATAAGTATTAAAATTAAGCATTTTTTATAATATCTGAGCATAATTACTGACGACAGTTTCTGACAAGTTTTTGTTTTCCTTAAAATATACTACACAAAATGTATTTTTTGATCGGATATTTTAAGCAGGGAAGATATTTTCGTTTTGAAGACTTAAAAGGAATTTTAATATAACTACTTATATTTTTTAATGAATATTTTGGCTTGAAATTAATTATGTATTTGAAGGCACAAAACTACAGAGGCACAATTCTATTGCTTCTTGGATATATACAATATTGTCGATAAGTTTTTAAAAAGTCCGTAATAAAGATTGTTTTACAATTACTTAATTTTAAAGCTAATAATTAATGTAAATAAAAATATTTAGAAACAAAACCAATAGTAGTTAATTCTTTTATGACTCAGATGAAAGATTTCTGTTTAGTTTATATCAGGAGTGGCCAAACTTTTGGGATCCGGGGTCTACTCCACATTTAAAAAATCGAAGTCGGTCTACCAATGGCAGAGCTAAATTAACGAACATATTTAATTTCAGTAACAATAAAATATGGTAAATTATGTAATTTTTTTTTTAAAAAACTTAATATTAATATTTACAAAATAAAAATTTACTGACGAAAATAATCAAAGTATTCATATATCAAAAACTAACCATCCTATTCATTTCGCTTAGTTAAAATTTGGCACTGTATATCTTCCTCCATGTTTTTGAATTTCTCAATTCATATTTTCTTAATTGAGATGCATACCTTTCTATAGTTTTTTTGAATGTTTTAATCGTGCTCATCACGTCCGTTTTAAATCGTAAACCTTAAATCATAAATCTTTTCACAGTTTGTTTTGGGTTTTAAAGCGTAGACGGTAGTAAATTTTTATTTTAAATAATTCATTGATTCTATGTCATAAGTCAAAAATTAAATTGTTAATATCCGAGGTCATTATCGGGATGGTCGCGTTGACTACCGAAAATGTCTTTGCGGTCTACCAGTTGACTGCGGTCGACGTCTTGGCCACCCCTTGTTTATGTAATAGGGATAAACAAGAATTTTGGGTACAACTTCTTACTATTTGTATTACTATCACTTATGTAATTGAGCAGAAATAATTTTACATGAACTGAATTTATTTTTTTGTGATAATTTGAAAATTAAATTATGTTATCGCTTTAGAAAGTGCAGTGAAATCTGTGTAAAAATTTGTTCAAATTATTTAGCTTGCAAGAAATGGATGTGTTTCTGCAAGTAAGCAAAATTTATTTATAATGATTAATTATAAATTTTTTATTCAGTTACACTGAGTTGGGCTTTAGCGAATAATATATGAGCAACGATTTTCGGGCATTGTTTGAAAACCGCAGATTGCTTATCAATTCAGACCAATATGTAATTTATATGTAAAAGGAACACACGCGAAAGAAAGAAAAACCCATGAAAAAGAGAAAAACCTATAAAAAATGTTTAGAAGATGTTGCAATTCGAAAACTGTTATTCTTCCCCAATTTCTATATATGATTTAACTGTTCTATATATGATTTTCTGTAGCGATATGTCTAATAATTTGTCTCAAATAATATTATTGACCTATTTATTTAACACATTTGTATGTATATTTAGTTTATGAAGTTAGCAACAGTGTTTATTTAGTAAAACTAAGATTCCAAATAAAAAAGTAAATATTTTTACTGTAGAAAAAAAATGCCTATTCTGTTGGCGATGACTTTAATTCTTTAACCCAATGTCTCGTTAAATGTTTAATATGTCTTATTTAACGATTTCTGTCTAAAATTTCGAACAGAAAAATGGCGTATTAAGCGAAAATCAAAGAAAAAGAATTGAACAAAAGTTGACGACTGATGCCACATTTCCTTAAAAATCAGATTTATTTAATTTTTATGTAAAATCAGAACTATTGGAACTTTACTTTTCTGCGGTTTCCATTTAACATATTTGCAATTAAAAAAATGAAGACAATTGACGAGTCATAAAAAATAAATGAACAGTTATAAAGGCACCATCAGAAGCTTTGAGGCTTTCTACACGTTCTAAAACAGGTTTTCTCTTGTGACCGTGAACCTCTCCCTGTTTGGATTTTGTATATCTTTATTTGTAGGGAAGAGGGTGCATTCAATGGCCTAGTGATAGTATCATACTTTTCGAAAAGTTGATTTCATGTTTGATCTCAACTGCTGTTGAACAAAGGGGGATGGATGTAACACTTTTGTTTTTTTTGCCAGCATGTTTGTTGGCATAAATACTTGGAAGTTGTATGAAATTTCTCTACTATAGCATAGAATTATAGCAAGTTACGCTATCGCTGTATACTCATTCTAACAGGCGACATGATGAAGGTTTAAATGTCTTACAGTGTTTTTCGGTTGTTAAGATGTCTGCTACAGGTGACCTAATTTGAGAAACTTTTTAACTTATTTCGTCGAAAAGCAGCCAAACGGGATACATTTTACAGGACGATACCTCTACTGTGTTTTACAACATTCTGCTGGAATATAATCACGAAAATTTAAGAAATAGCTTGTCTAATAATAAAATAATATAATGAGTTTAACCATAGCTTACTAAAACACTGGAGTCATTAAGATGTTCGAATACTATTCAATGAATCCTAAACTATTCAAATCTTAAGCATGTTTGTAGATATCGTGTATGAAGCAATTAGGAAACTAGTACAACAGTACTCCAGCAATCAAATTAATTCCAATTAATTTAATTGCATATTAATAAGGATTGATTTCGGACTGCCCAGAGAGCATGCATTCATATTTTGAGAGTAAGAATATTTTATGCTTTTGTAAGAGGCAATGTTTCGAAATTAAATGCTCATATCATTTGTACAGCAGTCTGTTTCATAAAGTTATTAAAAAATTCCCAAAATGAGCAACCAAAAACACGTCTTTCTTCCTTAGAAATGGAAAACAATCTCACTAAAGAATACTGAAAAGGTAAATCGTGAGGAAAATAGGGCAAGATTTTTTTAAAATGAAAAGAAGCACGTGTGAATTGTAAATAAATATTTTTCGCGCGCGCGCGAAGACTTTTAAGAAATGAAATTGAAAATCATTAAAAATGGGTTTCAATACTTGGAAAGATTTAGTTACAAAAATATTTTATTCTGAAATTTCAAATAAATGTATTACATTTTTACAGTTTTTTTTCTTTTTAATCTTTAAGAATTTTTACCACGATGTAAATACTTAATATGATATGTAACAGTAATCAATAAACATTAAGAGGAAAGCAATTACGTAATTTAGGGAAATTGTGTTACTAAAGATATTTCTTTGTAAACTTAAGTAAAAGTGTTTTCAAGGGCTCTTCTTAATTTAGATTATTGTTTTCATAAATGCTTATTATTTATTATTGTTTTATCAAAGATAAAATAATATTTTCTAAAGATTACATATATTTATATTTTTGTTATTTTGTTTTTTGGTTGTAAATATACACCTTAAAATATTTTAAACAATATACATTAGATGTTTGCAAACATTTGATGATATAAAGATTAAGCTATTTATAATATACATTTCCATGGAAACGTTAAGAGGAACACTGACATCTAAGTTACTAAAATTTCGAAACACTGCCGTTTCGAATTGCACTTGCTCATTAATATAAGTGTAACTTCGTCATTAATATTATATAATGGTAAATTATTTTTTTTAATAAAAATTTAATACTAATTCAGAAATAAAATACTAAGTAATTTTACTATCATAATATTTCTTCAGTTATATTAAATGATATATTTAATACACGCAATAAATTGAATTTCAAACAAAATATTTGTAATTGAGTGCCTTTTGAATGGAGAGATTTTATACGTGGTAATTTATTATTTTTAGAAGCAATTTTCTTCTATGTACGTAATGAATTTAAAAATTTCAGAAATATAAGCTTATGATTATATATGACTTAATGATTATATAAAATTTAATAAAGAAATGGTATTTTTAAATTTATGTATTGTTTAATATGCACAACGTATTTTTTAAATTTTTTTTAAATTATTATCTTTTTAGTAAAAAAATGACAATTTACTGAATACTTTTGACCTTACATTCATCATTATTTCACTTTTCAGATCAATAATGATTCATTGATTAACACGTGTGAATTGTTTCGAGATCAAACAGTTCTTTAATCAATCCTTAAATACCACAGGTTATTTAAACTACTTATGTATGATGTTGATATATTTAAAAAATTTATTATTAGATATCACATAGTTCATTATTAGAACTAAGGATTATGTAGTGTTAAATCCATATACTTTTAAGCTCAAAATTTCAGTTTCTAAAGCATATTTTTTTTCTTAAAAATAATTTGTTTTGATAAAAATAGGAGAAAAATTTGCAAGAATCGAGTTTCTAGACGACACAACTGAGTTACTTTAATATTTCAAATTCATGATTGTAGTTTGTTCTCAGCAGTATTTCACTTGTGCATATCTTATTATATCTGATAATATCATTGAGAATTAGTGAATACTTTCCCTTCGAGAGACGATTGGAAATCAGAGATTTTACACTTCTTATTTTATAAGAACATTTTAAAAATAAAAATATAGAAAAAGATGAAAGAAAATTGTGTATCTGAATGTGGTAAGCAAATTTCGAATGATTGAAAGCTATTTTTGTTCCCTGGAAAATGACAAAAATATTTTCTGTTTCTTTTTAGGAAATATTATTTCACAATTTTTAATTTTTTTACTTTTAGGATGTATAAGTAAAATGAATTGGAATCGCTATGATTTCATAATATAAGACATTTAAATAATTATGTAATTTTAATATTTGGATTTTTTTTTTATAGCTTCTAGCATAAACTGTTTACTTTGCTCAATTTTTTTTGAATAGTTTAATTACTCTTTCGGATTTAAAAAGGGTATTTTTATATTTATACAGAAAATTCACCGAAATATATTTTGATACTCAAAAATTATATTCCATTTAAAAATAATATTTCCTAATTTAATTAGGAATTTAATAAATATTAAATTTCTGCTATAATATAAAGAATAAAAGCCCCACACGATTAAAAATTATCTTGAGTTACCTTAAAATTTCTGATTTTTTTTTCCTTAGAAGTATATTAATATTTTTGCATTTTATATAATATTTACTTAGATATTCCATTATTTTTAAGCAATAAAGGCATTTTTTTAGTGACTTGATTCAAAAGTAACTTGAGTTGAATGCAATAAAGTTAGGACTAAATACTATGAGAGAATTATCAGATTGTCACATTGGTGCTGCCACCTAGGATTCAAATTAGTAACTAAATATTTCAGCCGAACTGCATTAATGTTTCTGAAAATGAGGGTCACATAAGTTTATTTAAGCTCAGAAATATGTGTCACGAAGTGTCTGAAAGTGCCTTTGGTGGTTGATTTGTATTCCATTCACATTTTCCCCATGCCTTTATGCAGCATTATTTTTCTGAATTAAATATAATCTTTTTTTACAAAAATGATTAAGCATTTTTTAAATAACTTTAAAAATATTATTTGAGATACTATGTTGAATGATAATTATGAAATTGTGTCATATTAGTAATTAAATGTTTTCTGATCACTATGCGAAAATTGTGAGTTTTTATTTATTACGTACTTATAAATTAGATAAATAAAAGATAAAAGATAAAGTATAAAGTTTAATATAATATATTTTGTTTGATTAAAAAAATATTCTTTATTTTTTAATTGTTTCGTTAGTATTTCATTAAGTTTCTTAAATTAACTAATTTTTAAATATTACTTTTTAATAATAATTTTCTTCCTAGTAGAATTTCGTTGATAATATGGAATAATTTTTAGAATAAATGATTATGAACTTTTGTTCGATATTTTTAGTTTTTATAGGCATCTTAGAATCAAATATTGACCTGATTTCTTAACTTTAGCATCTTCGATATTTCATATTTGTAGCTCTTGAATTCTTAAATTAATTTCTCAGAAATCTAATTAATTTGAATCTACGTAAATTGTATGATGCTTGAATATGAAAGAGAAATCGTTGAATAAAAGCTTATTATTAAAAGCTGTAATAGGAACACAGCAATATAAGAATGTTTTATTATAATCAAGTTCTGTGAAAACGTGTCCAGAACTTTTATGCTTTCATTGGAATTTGGATTTAAACTCGAAGGCAAATACGTAACTTCTGCATAAACGTTGTTAGTGACGAACAAAAACTGGGAACGCAAATTGCCTTGTTTTTCACATATTAAACATTGAAATTAAATAATAGTTAGTCTTTGTCTTCAATTAGCATAGAAATCTGACAGATTAAGCGAGAAGCAGTTATGTTGTTAAAAGCCAAGAAAAAAAAGGGAAAAAAGAAAAACATTTGCTTTTTGCCTCCGGACAAGCCTAGAGTACCGTCGATCAAACTGAGTCGACCTTATCCATAAAACGGGGTCGAATCACGTGATCTGCTGACGACATCAAATAAAGCGAGGAAAAGATTATTTTTTAAAAAAAAAACGACACATTTTTCTCATCCATCTGACTTGCAGGTAACCCTGATGTTGGGAGCGCTTACCTCAAGGTCCAGAAAAGCTTTTTTCTCTATTTGTTGACATTTTTCACTCATTGATTTCATCCCCCTTGCTAGTTCCCGTGTCTTGACCAATTAACAGACAGACATCAAATAAACGAACGGTTTCTTTCACCTTTCTTTTATGGTGTCGCTTGCTTCTGCATAGCGTGTGTAATAATCGTTTTCATTTATAAACGCTTTGGAATTTTTGACACTTCCATGGAATTTTGTCTGTTGCATTCTGACGTACCCAGTGTGGTAGTGGATAAGAGAAGGGCTAGTTGGTAAGATATGAGTTTTTAATTTATTTATATATTATTTTTTAAATTAATGCTATGCATTAAGCTCAAGCTTTATTCTTTTTTCACAAATTTGATTTAATTTTTCACGTACATTTATTTTTATATTTTATTTATTTACTTTTTAAAGAATTTTATCCTTTGAATATAAAAACTATAAAAACCTTTATTAAAAGAAATATTTGCAACAATTATTTTTAATTGGCTTTAATAATAATAAAAATGGTATTTTTTTAAATTCATGTAAAATACATTTAATATGAAATTATATAACAATGAAATACACTAGGGATTTATATTATTTTATTAATATAAATAGTAGAATATGGCAGTATTTTGATGAGTTTTTATAAATTTAATCGGACATTGCAATGCAAACTGAAATCTGACAGTTGCATTCAACTAATTCGAGGTAAGATGTTTATCTTGTTTACGGTTTTGAATGTATAATTCCTTGAAATCAAGGTCTATATATTAAGAAAAAGCGTAAACATTTTAAGATTTTAATAATATTAAAATAAATAAATATTTATATTGTATATTTTAAAAACTAATGCGAAAATTCCTGTTTTAATTATAATAAAAATACAGTTAAGAAATCAGATTTCTTATTTTATTTGAAAGTTAGATCTTTTACTAATGGAATACATTTTTAACATTATATACATTTTATTCGCTGTTTTAAATAGTAATTTTAAGAGAAAAAAATATCTGTTTCTTTAGAATGAAGAACTGTTTTCGAAATTGAATTGGTTATAATAAACTATTAACCAATACTAGTGAAATATTGTTTAATAAAAATGAAATTAAAAAGCAAGTTTTGAAGATGCTTGGAGTAACACCTACAATCTCTTTTGTTGATGCATTTTTCAATAATTTCAAAAATGTATTTAAAAATTTCTATTATTGGTAAAAATAAAAGGATATTTTTTTTATTGAGCGAGTTATTTGGAATTATACTTAAATCTTGCCTTGAAATGTAATCTTTTCTGATTATCCATACAATTCTCTAAAGTCATTAAACATCATATTAATAATTATTAACGTAAGTTTTATTTGTGTAAAATAAAAATTATGATATGTAAATGTGGAGCTCCTTTTTACATATCTTTGTGTGATAATAAAAGTTGATCACTAAATTGTTTTTTTCTAGAACCTTACTCCATTTGATAATATATTTCATTTATAGTAAATACTTTTTCAATAATTTGATCATATAAATTAAAGTTCTCCTGTAAAAAGAATATGTCTCAAGATTTTAATTTTAAAAAATTTGGTTTGTATTTTAATCAAAATAGCAATCTTATTGTTATTCCTTAAATTTTTTTACATAAAATAATAAATAATTTTATTTTGGTGTCTGTAAATTATCCTGTAATTTTACTGATGAATATTTTAATCAATATAGTATGTTTAAAAAATAATGTTCTTCCTCTTGATTGTTTAATTTTAAAATCTTTAAATTTATTTAAAAAAAATTATATAAAATAAGTAATATATTCTATTCAAATATAGTATTGTAATAAATAGATTGAAAAATGTTAATTTACATAGAATTAAAAGCAGTTTGATTATTTTATCAAATAACAGAAAAGTTTTAGAAATATATATGATAAAACTTCTCTTGAGAGATAGAGAGAGAGAATTATTAATTTCATGTTATGAAAAGAAAAAAAAAAAAATTAAAGGCTATTCAGAAACGGAATCTAATATCAAGTTTGAAGACTTTTTCTCAAACAAATCATTTAGTACTCGCATTCTTTTTTTCTATATTTTGAGGATTAAAGAATTGGTACTTTCATATTTATTGGAACATTCTGTGGAATTCAAAGACTTTGAATGCTGTTGATCTATATATTAGAATTAGATGGTGAATCACTGGAAATATTATAATGCAGTTTCGAATAAATGTTATTAATGGCAGAAAGAATGTTTGTTTAGAGAATTGATCAAAACCATCATAAAATTCTGAGAATCAGTAAAGATCATGAGTTGAAAAATCCATCGACGCACGATTAAAATGAAACAGCTTTTTAGTGCTTTCGTTAAGTGTGATAAAAGCAAATATTACTGTTTTTCCTATTTTGTATTTCTGTGTGTGAGAGAAAGCATAGAAGAAGCCATTGTGCAGAGATTAGATTAAAAATGGATAGGGGATCCCTCGGGGCTCATTGATAAATTTAGGTATCACTAAATTTTAGCATATCTTTTTATGATGAGATGATTGTATAAGAATGAGTGGACCCTCATTTTCAATAATCAATAAGTGGAATGTTCATAATCAACAAGTGTGAGGCTCAGTTATTCAGTTGGAACTATATGTCCATTTTTAAAAATGCAGTGGACAAGTATTTCAGTATAATTGATAGTAGACTAAATTTCCCAATATTCGTATCACGAATTTTTTGATATAAATAAATGTTTAAGAAATACTTTGATTGGTTCAACTCTTTTTATATTTATTTTATAGAATGTTTTCGAATCTTCTGCAGAGATAATCTTTATTTAAATTTTCCTGGAAACTGTTATAGAGGCTGATACTCTATGTGAGCTTGATAGTGAATTTCATTTAAGGAAGCTGTATGCAGTTGTACTTCGAAAACTCAAATTGTTTTGTTCAGAATCACTCTGTATATCTTAATTTTATATTCTCTCTATATGTTTATATTTCATACTATTGATATGAAATTTTTCTGTAATAATACTCGAAATAACATAAATTCTTTACCTGTATAATTTTATTTTCCTTTAAAAATCAAAATAATATGGCCCTATTGTGTTCCTAAAAAGGAATATTACAATTTATCTATTTATGTTATTTATTTTGGCTCTTTTGGCTATTGTTTTGTCCCGTCTTATTGCTTTCTTTCAGACATTTTTACAGTCATGTTTGTTGATGTATGTGTATTAAAACTATTGTGTCATAGATTGTTTTGTACTACATCTTACTAACTGTACTACATGTACTATGTAGTCAATTTACCATTTTCACCATTATTTCTGAAGACAATTTACTAATGATGAAACTTCTTTTAATATGTATGAAGATCATTCTTCAAATAATGTACTATTTAGATTATAATTTTTTAAAACTTTTATATGTAATTTTTATTGCCGAATAGTGATAACTGAAGAATCATTTTAGCTGAATTCTTATTATTTTATCTTAAAAATGTATTTTATAGAGCTTTAAGTCAGGAAATAATCTAATATATAAAGCAATTAATAACAAATGTATCACAATGGCCTTTTTATAAGTGACAGCATATTTGAGTCTCAAAAGAAGCTATAAGAAATAATCTGAGTTATATTCTGAGAAAGGTTGGAGTGCTATGGATTGTAACTTTTATTTAAAAGTACGATGATTTCTACGATATATTATAAGCTTTTCTCCAATATTCTACGTTGAATCAATACATGATATTACATTAAGAAGAGAACATGCTGGGTCCGAAAATTTTGATACCAATTACACTACTTTTTCTCACAACACCAAATAGTTCAATAGCATATAATTGTTGTAAAATAATTTTCTAAAACCAGTAATATATAAAATTGGAATAAATATTCAAATTTTATTTACCAATGAGGAAGCAATATCCATGCTTATGAGTTGCAATTCACAAAAACTCATGATGTATACAAATATTGAATACGCATTTGAATATTGCAACATGAATATATACAAATATTGAATACGCATTTGACATTCATATTTTTTTTTAAGACATACATCACTGGTACTTAACGTGATATTTATAATTTTTTTAAAAAGCGTCTGAATGTATTTTATGTTTTTTGTTCTGTTCTTTTAAGAATGTAAATATGGTAAAGATTATCAATCAATGATATAGTTTGAAAACTGAGGCTTAAGGAATATTTCTTACGAAAAGAAAGTTGTTCATTAATTTAAGACAACATATATTAACCATATGATACATATGTTGACTGATATTTGATATTATTATATGTGTTGCAGGGAAATGAGAAGTAACTTTAAATATTCTTTTTCTTGAAATCATGGTTATACCAGTTTTTAAAAATTAAATTTATATAGTTATTTTAACTGCAATATAAATGAGTTTTATATTATTGCAAGTAAAAACTAATGCCATGGTAAAAACAAATGTCAGTGAAAAATGACGTTTTGTCACTATGTCTTGAATTGGATGATTTATTGTCATATAAAATAATAAAACATTGAAAAAATTTTAATATGTATTTGAGCTGTTTAAGATAATTAGAATTGTTTAAGACTTATATTTAAGTAAATTATTAAACGTTATAAGAAATTACATCGAGGTATAACACCGAAAGGAGAATTCATATTCTGCAATCAATAAATTGTATATTTAGAAAATTTTCTAACAGATTTAAATACACGTTATATTTTATTTAATCAAGAGAACTGCTATATTTAATTTTTTAACTTTGCGTAATGAATCGCTCAATATTTGAGACTTTTTGCAAGACCTCTTTTTAAATATCTATTATACATTTGAAATTTAGAAAGATTTATTTATTTCAAATTGGTTACTAATAAACTAATAGTAATTGGATAGTTATTATAGAAATACTGAAAATTTCTTGTACTGATGATGAAAATTTCTTGTACTATTTCATCTACTGATGAACATTTAAAAATAAAAAAATCAATTTGTGCCATTGAACTATGTACGAGATCAAATTTGGAACCTTCAAGTGAAGAACATAAACATATCACCCTGTCACGGACTGTCACCCTGTCACATTTTACCATTTAATACTTTAAACTGTGTGCTATAGAAATAAGTAACGATTGTTACAGAATTGGTGCATACTTCTTCAATTATTCTAAAAGCAAATCACTTATGCTCATTTCAGAATAATGAAAAAGTTGACGATTTCTAGTAATATATTATGGTAGAAATTTTCAGCCATTTCTATTTTTGTTTTTAAAAACAAATGAAATATTTACAAAAATATATGTTCTATCGAAGAAATGCAAAGTAATTAATTTATAAACAAGTTGCCATTTCTTTGATCATATGATATTGATAAATAGAATGTTTCTTGTAGATAATAGAAAAAAAAATTCCTATTCTTTGTAGTTTATCAATTATATATATTGTGTGACTTCAGTTATTGTAGTTGTTTTCGTATCTAAAATATCTATTTTTCTAAAATAAAATGAATTCAAGTTGGAAGCTAAGAGATTAAGGGAATATAATATAGGAAGGAAAATGAACAAAATATAAAATAAATTTAAAATTTTGTTTTAACTTTATATTATATTCAGATTTGTAATCTTATCAAATGTTAAGCTATTTTGTATTTTAATTGGATAATACGAATATTTACTTCATATTAGTTTTAAATGATATTTATTTTACAAAAAACCGCATATATATATATATATATATATATATTGCCAAATATATACAAAAGGTAATGTTATTATATAGCTACTTATTTTTTGATGTTGTTTACATTTATGTATATATGCAAAAATAAATCTAATTTCTATCATGGAAACAAGAACTACATTATAAAACTTGGATATGCAAATCATTTACGTGTGCTAATCACGGCTTTTAATCAATGTTATTGTAAACAAAGGAAAAATAAAATAGAAAAAACCATTTTCTCAGTGAACAAGGAAAATGGAACAGTCAGTCGACGGTGAAAAGCAAAGTAATTCTTTAGTTTTGATGATTTTGATCTCCTTTTCATTGGTTTCTTATTGGCAGTGATATGCTGTGAGACAGAAGAGACATTTCAGCTCGTGATTTTCGGAGTGCAATTATCCATGAAAGTTCACAAACATGAAATGAATAAAATACTTACTAGTATAGGGCGTGAGGAATCTTAAAAGGAAT
>JAPDSC010111371.1:24672-86336 GCA_026290005.1 Latrodectus geometricus | reverse complement strand
TTTTTATTTAAAGATCATCATTAAAAAAGATTTTTCTTTTCCATTATCTAAATCTATTTACTTCATCAACATTTTACAAAGTGTTTTTTCAAGAGTATTACAATAAAACATGATAATGCTCCTTGTGATAACTGTATAATATATTTTAATTAATTACTTATAAAATATGTTTTTCTATAATTAAAGAAATGAAAAATGTTTTTCATAATTAAAGAAATTTAATTTCAGAGATAAATTTAATTGTGATTTAGTAAGAAATGTTTCAGCTTACAATTCATCTGAGCTCTTATTTTAAGTCTTGGATAGATATTTTTAAAATCAGCTCTAAAAAGGAACATAATCATCAATGAAACAATTAAGGCATGTTTTTAGAAAAACATGATTATTAATCATTATTATTTTAGTTACTTAATTATTTCTTGATAACTGATAAAAACATTAAAGATTTTGTGGTATTTAAAAAATGAAATAATGGCAATAAGTTTATATATATATATATTCTAAATTTTATTTTCCTAAAATAATTAATAGAGGAAAAATTTTAAGACATGTTTGTTTTACGAAAGTTCCTATTACTGAAGCTTATTCGCGAGTAACTTCGGACCCTAAACGGGCCCCATTTAGGTCAATCTAAATTACATCCGGAAAACAATTGTTTTGGAACTCTAAGAGTATAGAGGCTTGAAGGATCTCTCTTTCCTCATAGATATTTATTTTGTAGGAAGTTGTTGCTGCTGAACTTTTAAAAAATGTAGAATAAAAAAGTACATCATTAAGAATGATTTTTTTTATTACAATTTTCTTCCTGTTTTTAAATTTAATCATTACTCTGCTTTATTAACATCATTATCAACAAAAAACTTTTTTTCATTAAAGAAAGTAATACATTTCTCAATATATATATATATATATATATATATATATACATACATATTAGGCTCATGTTATTATTGTTTCACACACATATGTGTGAGTGAATTCACTAATCTTACTTGTTAGATGTGATTACACATTTTGTATATTTTATGACTTTCAATTTTTCCTTTAGAGTTTGCCAAAAATTACATTGTTCTCTTTAAATATCATTTCTAATATTTACTTTCGATGTCTAATTTTGCTTAATTTCCGTTTTCTTTTTGCAATTAAAAAAAACTTGATTTTTTTAAAATATATATAGAACTATATAAAAGCCAAGCAATTTAATGTATATAAAATATATGCATTATATTTTTTTTCTTATTTTTCGTTTAATTTGTTCTTTATAATTTTAACGGATCGTGTAATCTTAGCAAGTGATAAAAGTGAATAATCTTATACAATGAAATTGAATTTAATGTTATTTATTTTATTCAAGTCTGTTGTATCCTACGTATATATTTGAATGACATATAAAGAGTCAAATGTTTATATTTTTGTTACATTTACATAAGTTAGTTTTATTGCATTAAAATCTAATTATGGAATATATAAATTCCAAATTCAAACTACGAACGTGATTAAAACTTTTATTCAAAAAATTATGATATTTTCTACTTGTCTAAATTATACATATGAATTGATATCCGCTGAAATATATTAATATTTAATAATTGCATTATCTATTTTCTGTTGGTTAGATTGTTCAACTACCTAGACAAAGTAATTGAAATGGCAATTGAATGGTTAGCTCTCTGGTTTTTCTTTCAACAGTTTGTGGACTCGATTCCTTCCTTGCCCGTGGATTTTTGTAGTAATTCTAAATCTCAGTTAAAGAGTATATCCGATTATAATTAGCCCTCGTGTCCGAAAAAATTACTATAGAGTGACAAAATAACTAACCAAGAAAATGCAACCTTTTTTTTCTGATAAATTGTGGTTCCCTTAAGGTGTTCGTATACATTCTTTGAACAAAACCCCTTACATTTTGAAAACACTTGAGCTTCTGTTTACTCTAACCATTTCTGAATCCTTATCTATAGCTTAAATTAACTTTTTTATATTGAATTTATAATGATAATTTTCTATTCACACACATAAATAATGTATATATGAAAATTGCAATCACTAATGTATCCAAAATTTCATTCTCAAATTTTAAAAATACTTTTTCTCTATTGCAAAATAATCTAGCTTTACATCCAAAAAAAAAAAAATAAATAATACAGACATTTTAAATGTTCATTATAAATGTATATAACTTTTCCTCTATTTTAACTTCACGAGTACTAACAACATAGGAAATTTGAATAAATATAATTTAAATTATTACTAAGAGTTGTAGACTTAGTATTTATTTTTACAAGTGAGTTAATAAAATTCAGTATGAAATAGTGTATGAAATATTTAAATTTTTTTAATCCATTATCCTTCTAAACTAAGGATAACTTGGATTTAATTTTAAAAAGATTTAATAAATTTATAAGCTTTATTGATTAAATTATTTACTACAATGATATTATATTATATTTAAGCATTAGAAGATAAAAAATAAAATTAAAGCATTTGTTTTACTGAATACTAAATCACGCACTATTTCCGAAAAGACAATACGTCAATTAGGAAATAGCACCCATTAACTTGATTTGGAAAATGATAATGATTACAAGTTTCAGTGATTTACTTATGCAATATTTTGAGGAAAATCTGAAAATACTAGTGATCATTTTTTGACGTTTCCCAAAATGCAATGATTTATTTGAGCTAACGCATTTCCTACTGATCTAATTAAAAATTTAGCTAATACTTCCTCTCCTTCAATTATTTTGGATTTTATTATAAGTATTATCGATTTTCAAAAATTGCTTAGTTCCTTATTATTTACAAATCATTATTAACCCTAAGAAAATTGTGTAAGTTATTCATTTGTAAAACTATTTAAATCAGTATATATTTAGTTTTTCTTTAGGTAAAATAATACAAATCTACTTTATTTTTTAAAATCAGGATATATTAATTATATACTATAATATATTTATAATAAATATTACAATAATTGAATGAAATGAAATGCCATGGCATTTATGTGCCTAAATGTTGAGTTGTGCTGTGGAATTTACTATGCATAAATTTAAAAATGGAAGCAATCCTTTACAAAATTAGAAGGAAGAGAAGAAAATTGGTGAAAAATAATGTCAACAACGTCAGTAATATTGTTAATAGAAAAGATTCTGAAATTAAACATGAGTTTAAATATATTTTCAACAATTCTCGCCTATAATTTTTGTGTTATATTTCTATACTGTTCTATACTTTTCCATGCTTCATTTAAGTAAGTTCTTTTATCTAGATCAAATGCTCTAATGCGTTAATCTGCGCTTTAGGTCCCCTACTCTGCCAACTTGGGGATAAATGTACCAAGGGTGGTAAACCGGACGTTTTTATCCGTAATTAGCTCTTTATGGCAACCTCCGGAGGAAATAATTTGAAGCGCTTTTTCGCGCATACTCTTTAATTGGTTTTTTTTCTTTTAGCATTTTCATTGGTCGTTAATTAGTTTCAGTTTGAAAAATCGGTCATTTTCATTGGTTGCTAATTGCACTTGAAAATCGTTAAAAATCGTATTCCATTATCGCCATGGCAACAGTGTTTTTGAAAACGCGCCAAGTACGGGACCCACAGCACACTTTCGCCAAGTTGGCAGAGTAGGGGACCTAAAGCGCATTTTCATCCCTTAATGTTTTTACGTAGGCTAAATTCTGGTGGTATTATGATACCAATACTATTCTCAATTTAACTTAGCTTTACATTTATTGTGATTCAATGGTTTCTGTGCGCAGTTATATTAATAATCTTAAGCTGCTTTCCTTAAATTCTATCTTTAAATCCATACGAACTTTCTTCCAGAAATCATGGTATAAATTTTTGATTCCAAAGAAATATTTGTGATTTCCTGCTCAGAAATTTATTGAAATATTTTGTCGGAACTCTTTTCCACTAAAATGATAAATCAAACTAAATAATAAAATTAAAAATCTTTTCAAAATGATATACGAATAAAAATTTAAGCAAATTTAAAAATATTAAAGTTTAAATTATCAAAATATATTATTATATTTATTAGAGTTAATTTGTTCAAAAAATTATTTGCATATTCTCACGATACTACTCATTTGTTTTTTTGTATGTGCTTACGTAAATAATTATACGTAAAAATTTCTTGCGTAAATAGTTCAACATTAACAATTTTCAATATTAATAAATCCAAAATTTCACTATATGTTTCTGAATATTTTAACCATTCTGCTTTTATTAGCAATGTGTTTTATATTATATTTATGGCAATGTATTTCATATTATGAAAATTTCAAAAAAAGTTTTTATCAAAGAAAATTATTATTCGGAGAATTTTGTGAGTTTAGTTAACTTTGCATGCAGGGAAACAGACTTCAAAATTGGAATTTAAAACGCTTTTTTATTGGAATGATTGTCTTAGAAAATAAATATATCCCTGTTTAGAAACAATCCTGATTTCAAATGGTTCTCATGTTCTTTACATACATATTTCCTATATTTAGAGCTGTAAAATAATAATTATTAGCTTTTTGAGCTTCAAGCAAAAAGTATATTTGTTAAATTTAAATATTTCTTTAAATTAATAATTTATTGCAGTGAAGCTTTGCTTTTAATACAAGTAGTTGCTAATTGATATTTCATTATTCTATTATATTATTTGTGTTTAATCCTCTCAGTAATTTGTTATATTGGACAGTTTTAACTCTTCGATTTATTTTTGATCATTAGATATTTATGATTTGGATTGCTTGCTTTTAGTTTTGAGCAAATAAAATAATTTTCATTAGTATTTTTTCATTTTTGTAAAATTAATATTTGAAATCAACAATTTTGCAAATTATTTGACTTTTTATAAAAATTTTTTATAAATTCCGGTGAGTGCTGGATAATTTTTTCCTACAGGTTTTAATTTTGCAGTTATAAAAATATATTTATATATTTTTATATGTTTTTAAACAAAATCCCTTATTTTATTTATTATTTAAAATAATTTGTTTTATTTATTTTTGTTTTCCCTGATTGAATTTTATGTTACTCACATTTTTAAATTGAGGCATAAATTTCTGAGATAACAGGTTACTATTTTTATGACATATATTTCTGAATAAATTGTTTTTGATTATAGTTGATTAAATTAATAATGATAAATTTTAGTTTGATGAAATTATCAAATTTCATTTCATTTTTCCTTTTTTTATATTTAAATTCAATTTATTTTGTCAGTGAAAATTTTAGATAGGAATAAATTTACTTCTTCACGTTTATATTTTTGTCACAAATTTTCTAAAATCTAAAAATTTAAATTTTTTTAAACTCATTATTATTTTTATTAAAAATTAAATTTATATTCTAATTCTTCATTAGATATGTCGTTTATAAAAAGATTTGTAAGGTATTCACTTTTTCTTACTTTGTATTAAACTTATAATTTAAAATTTTAATATTTTCATCACATATAATTTATTTGGTGTATATAAAGAGTATAAAAATTTTAAAATAGTGAACTATTTAAATTGCATTGTATCGAATAGAATAGAATAAGAAATTTTATGAGAATTTTGCAAAGAAAAATCAATTTTATAACATGAAAAATATGTACAGGATTTTTAAAAATTTCTGAAGCTTAAGCTGAATTGATATGGCATTAAATGCCTATTTTATTGAAAAAAATGGTTTTATGTTTAATTTTAATCTCTATTTTTTTATTTGATACATCATAAAATACTCCAGTCATTCAAAATATTTATTTCTCATGTGAGTTTTCGTAATTTTTATTTGAAAAAAAAAATAGCTTTGGAAATATTTAAGCATTACTGAATCACCAGAATTAAATGAATAAAACTTACAAGAAATATTAAATTCGGTATTTTTTTTATGAAAAAGGAGCAGTTTATATATCGTCAATAATCCATAAATTTATTTTAATGGCTTTTTATCTCTATCTTTTTCTGTACAAAATTTCTTTCAAGATATTTTATCATAATGAAATAAATCATTCCTACGAATGATTCATTGAATAAAATCACTCTTCCGCTATAGTCAATTGTGAGACAAAAAATTAGTTTTAAGCTAAATTGGAATTGAAGAAATAATATTGAATATTTTTAAATAAATACAAGCCTATGTTCTCATTGCTTACAATAATGAACAATAACTGTTGAGTTTAACGTTACTATTTTTCGTTTCTGAAAAAAGTATTAAATTCCTCCATTTTTATATGCTTTATCAGTGGGAATACGAGAATTTTCCATTACAATATTTCGTATAGTTCTTACTGCTTTAAATATTTATGAGTGATACAGTAAGATATTGATTATCCAATGAAAGAAAAAGAATGATGAATTATAAAGTTAGTTAAATCAATTAAATTACGAGTTAAATAAGAATTATCAATTTATGAAATTATTTTTTTGATGAAGAATATGGTTATTTATGTATCTTAGAAAGCATTACATTTTATATGTATTGAAATATATTTGTCTCCATTATTATTAATGTGATCTTTGTAAGAAAATTAAAATATAAATACACCTATCCCCCTATTTACACTGAAGATAGGTTTTTTAGAAAACCGTGTAAATCGAAAACAAACTAAAATGTGCATAATTCAGTCATTTATTTCAACGTAAAATAAAACTAAATATATTTTAAAAACATAAAAATAACTGTCTATTTATAAGATGACAAAAATATAAAGGTATATGTATGTAATTCATTTTACATATAGAAACGAGAAATATAAATTAAAAAATTTAACCAGAAATTTAATTACTGTTATCACTTTCGTAGACTCTTATCTTTTATTCCTGATTGGTATGATATCACTTTCATCACCCGATAGTGGTTGATGCGATTCAAGTTCAATGTTAGATGCATTAGAAACAACTTCAGATGGGCGAACCTTGGTAGTGAAATCCGTAATCAACAATTGTTTCGTTTTTGATCAAATCTTTAGACCTCCTCATATTGAGTTAAGCGTTGAGTTACCTGAAGGTTCGCTTGATGTACTGTGCCTTAAAGGTTGAAATTATCCCTTGATCTAACGGCTGCAATAAAGAAGTCGTATTCTTGGATAAAAATACAACTTGCACATTTTCGTATTGTAAATCTTGAGAATGGCCTTGAAATTTAAAAACCATGAAAAAGTGAAATCGTGTAAACCGAGTACCTTGTAAATCGGGGGATAGGTGTATTTCTAAAAAATATGGCGAAGTTCTTTTACAAAACTATTATGCCCTACAAAGGTATTATGATAAATAACGAAAAATTGGTAATGTAGATGAGTCATTTATCTACACAGAATATTTAAAGAAAATATTGTTATTAAAATTAAATGAATATTGAGCAATATTCTGTTAAGTTACACATTTTTAACTATTGCTGGATTTATTTGTAATGTTTTGACTAAAACATTTGAATCATTTTTTTTACTTAAAAAGTAACACAATATTTAAAAAGTATTTCGACCATTAAAAATATTTATCAGTTTTAGTAATGATAAAAATAAAATTGAATGCTTCTTACGCAAGTGTTGAATCACCAATTTTATTTTACTTCAAAGTTTCATTTCTATAAGTTGTGATGTATTAATTTAGTAACTAAGAAAACATTTATTACTTATTTTAAAATGATTTATTGTCTTTAAAGTACAATGCATTTACGAGTTTGGCATAGTTTTGTTCAAATATATTATATATTTAATCTAGCAATCAATTTATTTTGCATTTCATGTTTGATGTATTTTAATTTACTAATATTATGTTTATAGGAAAAATATACTTAGTCACGTGGAAATTTATTGAGTCATATTTAGCCACGTTAGCGTTAACTATTTTAAAATTTTATGCTTATAAGAAAATTCTAGCAATATTAAATGAAATCAGTAATATTAATCATTTTTAAAAATATATTTTTTGAGCATTATTTTTTTTTACAATATAAAATGTCCAGTATTTTTCATCTTATATATTGTTTTAATAAAATGTTAAAGTGGTTTTAATACACACTTATGCATTTCCATAACATAAGAATATTTCACCTAAATTATAAAGGAAAAACATAATTTATTTAATATTTTTTTGATACTGATGAAATAGTTAATACGCACGCTTCTGAGTGCACATACGTTAAGCGAGAAAAAATAATTGTTACTGCGTGCAAAAGAGTACTTAATTTACCTGCTAAATCGTTAATTTTCCAAAAAAAAAGCAAGACAAATGATATGGAATCTCTTTCCCACTTCCTTTTCTATATCACTCGTAAATGCAATGCATGTTTTGAGAAATGAAGTTTTGTATTACGAAAATTTTATGCTCAAGTAAATTTCTTCCGGTGTAATAAACTTACATCATTCTACATTTCTATTTTGAAATAGCCATTTGATATTTTTCAATGAAGGATTTGAACAAATATAGGAAAGTGATTATTCATTCAAATACTTCAAATATTTATTTTAAATTAAAGCTAAGGTATACTAAATAATAAATTAATTTAATAATTAAATATTAGTTTTAAATTTAATTTTATAAATTTTTCGTTTCATTTTTAAATAAAATAAATTTACATGAATTTTATTTATTAAAACATTGTTATTAGTTTTACTTTGTAAAAAAAAGTTAAAAGTATATATATATATATTAATCAAAAATTCTTATGAAACGTATTCCATAATATATTTCATAAAAGGACTCCATGAAAGTAAAAAATTTCACATTTTGGAATATAAGAAAACATTTTATGAAATTGATAAACATCTTTACAATGTAAAATCTACAGATAAAAATATACATTTTCTAAAAGTTCATATTCTGAAAGTAAATAAACACTGTAATCGAACTAGTCGAGAAAGTAATGTTAATGAAATACTATGTATGGTAAAATAATTTTACCTATGAATGGTAAAAGAATTTTACAATTGTTATATTATATCAGTATTTTATAGAGAAAATGAAATTTAAAAAATAACAATATAAATCTTAAAAAATGAAAATTAAACGCATAAAAGCTATTCTTTTATTTTGATATATTCAAATTTTAGGGTTCACTTGATTTGTCAATTATAATATACTAAGTTAAATATTCGCTTAATGATTTAAATCTTACTGACTACTTTAAAGTGCAGAATGAAGTTGATATGAGAGATTTATAATTATAAAAAACATTTATAACTGAGAAATTGTTAAATTTACCTAACTTTCACATTAAATAATACAAAATACATATAAAAATACGGTATTAGAAATAAAACTCAATAAAAAAGCCCAAAATCGAGAGACAAAAGATTCTGAATTATCGAGAAGAATATGCTCTTATTACATATCAAACAAACTTCATCATTAAAAATCTTACTCGAGAGGAACTTTGTAGCAAAAATTAAATAAATGTTATGAAACATTCTCGCTAACAACACAATGACGAAATGAATTTTTTGATGCAGTTAATTACAAAGCCATTAATATATAGATATAAATAGATGGAAGTTGACAAATTTTATTCAACTTCCTTTTAACTCGTAGTAAAAAAAAAGGTAATAGTCAATATTTTTGAAGTTACATGGATTTCTTAATAATAATCCCATCTCTATTTATTCCAAATGTCACCTTCAAAAGATTTCTGATTTTCGCAAAGCTTAACCCTTCTTTGCATAATGGTGGAAATGTCCATCATAACCTATAATGCCCAAAAATTATATAAAAGAACAAGTTCACTTTAAGTTGATCGTGTTTGGATACCTTTTTAATGTCCATTGCATAAAAAGAAACATAGCTGTCAAAAATAAACAAGTGTCATTATCAGTGAAACGAGCTTAAAGTTGTCTCATTCCGCTGTTTGTTGTAGTTGCAATAAACGTATGATTTCGTTTATAATTTTGTTTTTATTATATTAGAGTTTCTATTGCTAAAAAATTGAAAATGAGTGGTCGAAAGGTTTGTAACACGTGTTTCTGTTATTTTCCTCTTTTATTTCTATTAAGTACTAAGCTAATGATCTAACTTTGGATGATGATGGAAATTTTTAGCATATTGTTTTTTGCTAAATGTATACTATAAATATATACTAAGATTTTTTTTAACCATTTTTCCTTTAATTTTGAACGTGAATTATATCAACTTAAAATATTTCACCAATAAAGAAAAAATCATGCAAAGAAGGGTTAAGCAATGCGAATCTATTGTAAAATTAAATTTAGCCCATGACTATTTATAAATACTTCTATGAGAGTATGAAAAAAAACTAAAGACTTATTCACCTGATAAAGCAGAATAATTTAAGGAAATGATTTTCGGATTAGTAATTTTTCCCTGAATTCCCGATATTCATGAATCTCTACTTATTTCACCTGTGGCCTGGATATTTGTTGTGGCTTTAAATCTTCTTTAAAGTGCAGTTGCTTATCTAACTTGTACTCGAGTGCAAAAAATAACCACTGAACGACAAGCAAGCCTAACTAGAGAAAACTGTAATTTTGAATATGTCGATTCTTATTACATTGATAAGTGTGAGATTTCACAAATTTTCTCGTATGTATATACTAGAAAATTTGTGAAATGCTCACGTTTATCAAAACTCAGATAGATTTATTTAAATGCTTATTTAAGTTGAAAAATTGGAAAATTATAATTTTTTCCATGAGAAAAAAGATGCAAACTGTTTGTCTTATGTTTCGAAATGATTTAATAACTGTTGTATGTACTTCGGAATGATAGAAATAAAATTTTAGTATTAAATTTGTTATTTCAAATGTTGTGAGATCACTTTAAATTAAAAAAAATCTCCGAATTGCATTTAATCATTGGAGTTAGTTTTGATATAAATCGATATAAATATTTTATAAATCTAAAAAATCATACATTTAATATAACTCAAGAAGAAATGGCTCATGCGGATGTTGAATTATATTCCTGTTTTAAAATTTGTTAATAATGTAATTTTCTTAATCGAAATATATTTCAATTTAAGTGAAGAACAAACATTAAAACTTCATTATCTTTAATGCAATGGTATTAAAATATTTAAAAGTAAAGTTTTTGAAAAAAAATAATTAAAGTTCAGTTAGCATTATAGCATTTATATTTAACACAGATCTACATTAATTTATAAGAGCTTTATATTTAATGCCCAACAAGAATTATGTTCTTAAAATTCATACAGAAATTTAAATGAAATTGGTAAAATACTTGATTGTTATTACAACAAATATGAGGAAAAATATAATAATATTCACACTCTAATGAAACATTTGTTCTTTGTTATTTTCAACAATACCAAAAAGTCCTTGTATTTTAGAATAAATGTTTATCAAAGTACTTTGAATGTTTGATGAATTGAATTTTTCGATATGAAAACAATTTGCTCTTTCTATGTAAAGAAAATATTGTTTGAAGATGTACATAAATTATTAAGATTTACATTAATTAAGAATGTTTTTTAGAATAAGTATTCGGATTTATATACGTTTGTAAAAAGCTCAAGAAAAAAATCAAGCTTATTTTATACCCTGTTTGTAGTCATAAGCAATTTTACAGTATTTATTCGGTTTACAGAAGTGAGGATAGCTTTAGAATTATACGCTCTGAGAATTTTGAAAATATTTGTTCAGACGATTTATGTCTTTTAGATAACAATACCAGTGGTTGAAGATTCAAAGTCATATTCCATTAAATTGAATTCTCTTGAAAGGAAAGGGAACTACTGCTCATTCTGACTTCAATTAAATATTTATTATCCACTGTAATGTTTGAGAAAACACAAATAATCTTTATCAATAAAAATTTTTATTGACAAAAAAGAAACCTGAGCTAGTATTTTTATTCAAAAGTAAACTCAAAACATTCAAAAATAAAGAAAATCAAAAATCTGATAAAAAAAATCTTTTCAAGGTACTTCATCGATATTAAAATGGTATAGAAACCCAGGAAAATATTCATTAAACATTTAAATAGATGGATGGATTTTCAGAAGAATATATAAAAATGGATTTTCAGAAGAATGGATTTCCCATGGATTTTCAGAAGAATATATAAAAATATTGAATTTCTAAAATGGCTAGAAACTATAGAGATTAAAATGAGAAAAAAATTAGAATATTTGGAGAAAATTGAACAAAGTTGAGACATACGATAATAAAGTACAGTGATAATTATGGTGTAATGACCATCTAAATAAAGTGAAGAATTTACAGAAACACAAATCAAATATAGATTATTACCGAAAAATTATCTATTGATCAGGATAAAAAGAAGTAAATAAAACGCATAAATGAGTCTTATTTACTTCTTTTTTCTTATATAAGTTTTAAGGCTTTCAGATTTTTTCTTATATAAGATTTAATCTCGTAAACGAGATTAAAGCTTATATTAACAGGGTAAAAATATTTGGAAATGTCATAAAAGTAATACGTAGAAATGAGATGTGTTCATTTAATGAATTTATGATGATAGATAAAATTAAAATCTCACAGCAATAATATATAATTTACAACAATTTAAATTTGAAAGGTTAGTTAAATAGTAAGAATAATTTATGAAAGCCCTCTTTATTTCTCAAATATTATCACTTAAATTATATACTACTGGCCATTAAAATTGTTACACCAGGAAGAAATGCACATAACAAAATGATATTTATTGGACAAATATATTATACTAGAAATAACAAGTGATTAAATTTTCAAAAAATTTGGCTGGATAGATCCTGAGAAATCAGTACCCAGAACAACCACCTCTGGCAGTAATAACAGCAGTTATACGCCTGGGCATTGAGTCAAACAGAGATTGGATTGCATGTACAGGTACAGATGCCCATGCAGCTTCAACACGATGCCACAGTTCATCAACCGTAGTGACTGGCATTTGGTGACGAGCCAATCGCTCGGCAACCATTGACCAGGCGTTTTCTATTGGTGAAAGATCTGGAGAACGTGCTGGCCAGGGCAACAGCCGAGCATGTTCCGTATCAAGGAAGGTCCGTACAATACCGGCAACATGCGGTTGGGCATTATCCTGCTGAAACGTAGGGTTTCGCAGGGCTCGAATAAAGGGTAGAGCAACGGGTCGTAACACACCAGAAATGTAACGTGCACTGTTCAAAGCACCGTCGTCGAACTGTTCGTGCAGACACTTGTCTTCCAAACGACCCCGTTTCTTGACTCACGGCTCGTGATGTAGCTGCACAATCCATTACGGCCATGCGGATAATATGCCTGTCTTCTCAGCTGCTAGTGATAGGTGGCCGTTGAGATCCCGCATGCCGTTCCGTATTACCATCCTGAACTCATCGATTCCATATTCTGCTAACAGTCATTGGATCTCGACCGACGCGAGCAGCAATACTGCGATAAGATAAACCGCAATCCCGGTACGCTACAATTCGACCTTTATCAAAGTCAGAAACGTGCTGATACGCATTTCTCTTTCTTACACGAGGCATCACAACAACTTTTCACCAGACAACAACGTTAAAATGCAATTTGTGTAGGCAGGCCGCAAATTCGTAGATGATCGCATGAGACATGTATCGAGAGACAAGCCGAAGATCTCGCGAGATTCACATGAGGCCAAATGACGTCACAAATATCTTAACTACGTCAAAAAATGGGCGGAGCGCGAGACAAATCTGGATATCGAGCTGGTTTGAAATATCTGGCAACTTTCCGCGAGACATCGCTAATTTCAATTTCTGCAGGAAAAATATACCACGTTGATATCGAGAGTACTAGTTATTACAAGTTTAAATTTGAAGAGGAGGAGTTAATTATAAATCTTTATGGAGGTAATAATATTTTTTTTAATATTGCAATCGGAAATGGAACCGGAATGTAAACAATGAGAATGTAAACAAATTCTCATTGGTTTAAAATATCCATGACGTCAGATTACAACGTCATAACTACGTCACCTTAAAACCTCTATAGACGGGGTTTGTATACCATAAGACGGTGTCTCAATCGGATGGTCTACCGAATTTGCGGCCTGCCGTATGAGGAACCGGCTGAACAATTTCCTCATTTAAACACAATGTAGGTGTCGCTACTTGTGCCTGCTTTGTCTGAATGCGCTGAAAAGCTAATCATTTGCATATCACAGCACCTTCTTCCTTTCGTATAAATTTCACGTCTGTAGCATGTCGCCTTCTTGGTGTAGCAATTTTAATGGCCAGTAGTGTAACATGACATTCAACCAAAGCAACCATTTTGAAATAAAAAAGTGTTGAAGAAAGAAAAGTTGCTTAAAATTTGTACTTATAATTTATTTCAAACTGATTATTTTTTGAAATATGAATTAGTTGTAATCAAAAGTCAATAAATTGTATTTGTTTTAATAATAAATACAGAATTTTGATTCATTTTGAATTTCATAATGAGATGCAATAATATGTTATTTCAAAGCAAATTTTTAATGTGCTATTATATTTATATTCGACTGAATTCAATTTACTGTTCTAGATATGACCAGAACATTCTTCAAATCTAAAGCGCGTTAATAGATATAATAAAAGATAATGACTTGAAGTCACTGTATTATTTGAATATCTTTTTAATTGAGACAAACCAATTGAATTAGGAAGCTGTGATTCATGTATTAAATAACATTCTAAAATATTTTTGATGAAAGTCATTTCGTTTTACCCATATTTTATAAATTTCTACTCTGAATCTGAATCTTTATAAGTTCATATAAAGCACTCAAATGTAGAAAAACTGGTATATCTAATTAATTTCATTTGAGAAGCGAACAATCAGGCAGAAATTGCACAGTTTGATGTGGCATAAAATCGATTAATGTTTGAAGATAACTTTGTTGGCTTTTCACATGATGAAATCTATCAGGAAATCCATAAATCCATAGAAAGACTAAGTGGTGGGGATCTTTTCTAAGCACCAGGTTGGTAAGAATCTCAGGTTACTAAGTTATGCTCATATCTGGGAACTTATACAGCCAATGAAAATGTCTAAAATCAAGAAATAGAATCTAGAGCATTTCAGGAGCAATTCTCGACGTGCGAGATATGTTGGCTCGACATGCTTGTCTTGTTGGAATTATCTAAATCTGTTAGAACGCACAATAAATATAAAAGTTTAGGATATTAGACAGAATGCTTAGATATTTACCGCACATCAGTTTAATCTCAAGACGCATCAGAGGTCCTATTTAACTCTTGCTGACTACCCCGTCATCATTCGCAGATTTCGGCAAAACGAATAGCCCCCTTTTTGACATACCCAGATCGTAATTTTCTGAAGTTTTATTTAACCTTTTCACATCTACCAACCTGATACAGCTATAAATGAAACTCATCAGGCCAAGTAACGAGTTTCAAATAAGTGACGGTCCAATGAGGTGTTTACAGATTTAGATGAGGAGCTTTGTGCTGTTCTGTCAACAATGGTATATGTGTCGGTCTTCAGTTTCAACAATGAATTGCCGAACACATTACTTATATTTATGGCAAATTGTTGCGAGTTTCATTGCTAGTTGATACACAAGCTGTAATATGAAGAAATGTTTCCCATCTCTCTCACTTATGGATTCTCATTAGTCATTGATTTCAAAGTATTTATCGGGTCTCACTGTTATTTAAAAACAGATATTGTACCAGGTAGTCGTACCCACAATAGACTCGTGAAATGGTTATACCCAAACATTTAAATTCCATTGCTTATCGGAATGCTTTGCCCAATTTCTCGTGAGCCGATTATAATGTCAGTTTCAAAGTTACTGAAATATTTTTATAACTTGCCATCGTAGACGAAAAAACTAATCAATACGCAGAGTACCTTATCGTTGATTGGTTGCTTATTTATATCGTATTCATACGTATGTTTGCATCAATTTTTCTGGTAATAAGGTACATAATTTACTATTCGTTTTCAAAATGTAGTTTGTTAAAAATTGGACAAAACCTTCCTATACTCTTAAATTTAACAAGTGAAATGCTTGCCTCACATCTTATTGAAAGTTCATATTAGCCTCATTTTATTAAGGAATTAATTTTCCAATACAGCATTAAGAATTACTTTTTAATACCATTTCATATATATTAATAAATATAAAAAAATACTCGACAATGAATCAGAAACACTTATTTTAATACATAATTTATAATTTTACATCTTTCTAAAATGTTATTCAAATTGAGAAGTTAGTGTATGTGCTTAAGAAAATTGTGAAAAACCAGATATTATCAATTTTATTTCTTTAAATTTGATTTATTTTGGATTTTATACGTACAAAACCAGCCAAATTAATTAGCCTCTAAGACTTGGAATATTTTTTGATTGATATTTATAGTGTATTCAATACTTACTTGCATATATCAGTAAAATATAAATTTTTTATTTTAATATTATTTTACAAATTAAATATTTCAATTAGTTAAATTGAACTTTAAATAAACTTTAACGTATTTGATATTATTGAGGAAATAAAAATTTCTTTTTATATACAAATTTATTTAAAAATTAAAATTTAATAATTATTTCACTTGAAAGATTTAAGTTCTTTGATTTTGTTAGGAATAAAACGTTTCTTTTTATTAGAATAATCAAATGAGATTGTAAGGCAAATAGACCAAATTAGTCAACTTAAATATAACTTAACTATCACATCAATTAGCTATTTTATAAACTACTTTTCCCTTTACTTCTGAAATATAATAATTTTCGAAACTTATTACTTAACACAAGTATAACGCCATTTAACAAGGAAAATAATTCAACCAATCAAAAAACAATGTTGTGGGGGAAAAAGTAATTAATGACGAAAATAAGTTGAAGATGATTCGTTTGGAACGTTTCTATTCCTTTCTTTTGCTCTCACCTAAAGGTGAGCACACACTAACAACATGATAGAAGATAGGACAAAATGCAGGTAAGTGTGACTTCGATGAAATAAATATTTGTATCAATGTTTCCTTTTCCAATGATTCTTAGTTCTTGGAAATAATTTGAAGTATGACATGGGGACTATATTTTAACCACTATAACAATACGATTTTTTTATTTTATTCAATTTTTTTTTATTGAAAAAATTATAATTAGTTTGCCAATTTGATTTTACTAATTATAAATATATTTTTACATAAATGTACTAATTTTTTTAATAATTTTAATTTTTAAATTTAAAAAGGGAATAGGTTTGAAATTTTTTAACTAATTAATATTTTTATGTTTGATTATTGATTGCTGTTCTTGCTAATTAGTGGTATATTTCATTTATTTTAAAAATTAATTACAAATTTCCAATTCCCAGTTGAAAAGTATATTTAGAGTATGCATTTTAGAATTATGAGAATTAAAATTACATGTAATACTTAAATCTACTTTAAAATAGAATTAGGAATTCGATATCAAAGTCTTTGATTGTGAAAAGACAGAAAAAAAAATCCGAATTAGTTCTTATAAAATTGTAATTGTTCATGTAATTTGTTCATTTTTATGCAAGTCTATTATTAGTTAGTTATGAGTAAGTAAAAAAATGTGACAACTAAATTTTTATGGTAAATTTTTATGGACAATTAAATTTTCAAATTTTATTTTATTTTTAATATTATTCAAAATATATTTTCAAAATATTTATTAATATTTGAAACAAATTTCGTTTAAAAAGAAATAAAGACTGTTTTTTATAGTAAATTATTAAAAAATTATTAAAACTAAGGATTGTGCAAATTATTACAATTAAATGAAGAAACTTTTGTGAAAACCAAAAGATATAATAGCAATATATTGTTTTAATTACATGATATCAGCAAGTGATTATTCGCTGAATTCTCTATTTAAATTCCCATGACTTACCAATAAATTATATTGCACATAATATGGACAAATTAAATTTATTTTGATAATATATTTATTTCTTATTTTTTATTTACCTTATTTTCCTGTATATGATTTGCAGTGGCGTATAATCAGCGATAATTTTTTCGATGAATAGTCAAAAATATGTACTGCTGATAATGTGGGTGTCATATAAAATAAAATAATACATAGTATGATTAAAAATATAATAAGTTGTACAGAAAAAACATTTATTATGAAAAATATTTGTTTGAATGTACTTCATTGTAAAATGTGATAAATCGAGATGCAACCACGAGATTGCTTAAAAACGATAATTCCGAGAAAATTCTAGTAAAACTTATCAATTTTTAGTTTTTAATAACTATTAAAATGAGGTTAGACATATTTAAAAAATAAAATATATTTGTTTCGTTAATAATTAAATAAAAGAAATGGATTATTTTTGAACTGTGCTTTAGATACATCTTTCTTTTGTACTATGTTTTGTTTTTCATTTTATTTTAACACATTTGTCGCCATTCTTTTTAGATTTGCTTTCCCTATAGCTTTTAATTTAAAATCTGTGTGCAACTTAAGCGTTTTTCCTCCCATATGACGATATATTAATTTGAATATTTTCAGAAGGAAACAGCTCACGTCAAGACAAAATGCGAAATGACTTTAGTGAATAGCAACTGTAATATCTCCGGGCAATCGAATACAGTCTTAAACGAAATTGGACAACATTAATTATATCTAAAATAAGTCAGCCGTATCATGGTACCACCTGTTATTTTTTCCAAACTTTCTTGTCAATTTTTGGGATCATTGTTTTTTATCAAATTATTATTATTATTTTTTTTTATCAAAATTACCGCTGCAGCAAATGCTAATTCTCTTTTGCAAAAATTTTAACAATTTTAAATAATGCGTAATAACGGTGAACTTAGCTGTTTTTTATGCCAAAAGAAATTTAATTATATTTATTTATATGGAATTGAACAGTTTAAATATTTAAAAATTATCAATATCAGTTATTTTTATAAATATTACAAAGAAAATATATTAATTATTTATTTTTATACTATTGCTTTTATTAAATATGTATCGACACATTTTTTTCAATCTATATAATTATAAAACTGTCTTTAATCGATATAAATTTTAAGTAGATATCATATGCCATTAAAAATACATTGTTTTAAGACCTACATTAGCGTTTAAGAGATATTATAAAATCTTAGAGATTCAATTGCTTAATTAAATTTTTAATTATAAGCCAATTTGTTTTTGACTTTTATGTATGTACTTATATTGATTTTGCCATAAAGTATATTAATTTTTGTTTAAATTTTGATAACCCTTTCCTTCTATACTGTTCAATTGAGAGCACATTTTGTTTTAACTAAATTACTTAAGTGTTTAATGGATAATCAACGTCAAATGATAAGGCATCCATTATTTAAAGCGTAATATAATGCAGAAAAATATTTCATATAAAAACCAATGATGATAAAATCTGAATATAATATGTAATGTAATTCTCCAAACTAAAAAATATTATGTCTATATATATATATAAATGCAAAAATCATAATTTTACAGAATCTCTCTATTTTTCACTACTTTAATTGGGAAATTCAATTGTTTTGATTTTTTAGAAAATGCAATGTGAAAATGGGCAATAAAGTAATGCCTTGGAATATTATTCAGGAACTTGAATGCGGACAAATATAAAGAAATGCAATAAAGGCTGTTGAAATAAGGAAGAATATGACCTTAAGGAGATATGGAATTGATTCCAAGTAACAGGATGTATTAGCCTCAATCAGGAAAAGATTGTCCATTGCTATTATACCAATATAATTAGATTTTTCAGAAAATGCAATGTTAAAATGGGCAATAAAGTAATGCCTTGGAATATTATTCAGGAACTTGAATGCGGGCAAATATAAAGAAATGCAATAAATATGTTGGAATAAGGAAGAATATGACCTTAAGGTGATATGGAATTTATTCCAAGTAACAGGATGTATTAGCCTCAATCAGGAAAAGATTGTCCATTGCTATTATACCAATATAATTAGATTTTTCAGAAAATGCAATGTAAAAATGGGCAATAAAGTAATGCCTTGGAATATTATTCAGGAACTTGAATGCGGGCAAATATAAAGAAATGCAATAAAGGCTGTTGGAATAAGGAAGAATATGACCTTAAGGAGATATGGAATCGATTCCAAGTAACAGGATGTAATAGTCTCAATCAGGAAAAGATGGTCCATTGCTATTATACCAAACTATGACCTATGTATAATGTTAACAATTCACTGAGACGACAGCCCTATTCATTTAAAAAGATAGTTTCTTTTTGTGCATGTAGGAAGGTACTGATATCAATTAATGACAAATGGGTTTCATTAAAGCAGTTTCTATGATCATAGACGCAGTGATCTATGTACATATTAATATCAAGAACCATGCAGTCCAAAGAGGGTAAGCTGTTGATTGTCAAGACTGAATATAAAGTAATTAGAGTCACATATTATCCACTGATGAGATCTAATTCAGCCAGGAATATGATTTGGACATAATTTGATGTGGGTAAAAAATGATACTCAAAATAATTCCTCATTCATTTAAGAAAGTTTATATTATAAATGAAGTAGATTGATGGTAATAGCTAGAAAGTGCATAACTATAAACATGGGTTTGCTTATCATTCAAAATAATAATATGACAGAATAACATTGCACTAATAAGATATTTAGGCATTATGCTATATTTTACGCTGCAGCTGTTGGTAACAATTTTCTTCTAAACAATAACAAAGCCACACATTATACCATTCGTCCTGTTGTAGCACCAGGATACTTCCCTTTACCTAATCCTGAGTTGAGCTCTACCAATTAATGGAAGCAGCTTGTAATTAAATTGCCATATGGTACATTTGGTAAGAAACATATATCATTTTATGCTTATTTCCCTATCATTCTCAAATGGAGGAATTGAAATATATAATTAAGTGAATTTCAAATAATTTATGAACTTTATGTAATAAATTATACTTTTTATAGCTTGTTAAATTATCAGAAAATCCAAGGAAATAAATTTTATGCGGTTAACAGTAAATTTCATAGAACAATGGCACTTTTTGTATTATAATGTGGTACTGTGTAATTTTAACTTTATCAAATTTATTTTTAAAAACAAACATGAACTTTTAATCTCCAAAATTTTGAATGTTTTTTTCAATTTAAATTAAAAATATTTAAATACTATTATTTTAGAATACGAGGTAACTCAAGCTATTAATTAAAACGATGTTCAATTTCTGTCAAAGAAATTGATTCTCCTTAACATGTATTCATGTAATTATAGTTTTAAATTCAGAACGTCTTTCTAATATTTTGTTCTAATTGAGAAGACAGATTTCGAATAAAATCATTCAATCAAGGTGAGCATTTACTTAGTTTAATTTAATAAGCAAAGAGAACAAGGTATGAGCAATATTATTTTTAATTTCCAATAAAAATTAAGATATTTTTAAATATAAATTAAACTTTTAAATTAAATACTTTTAAAGCTATTTATTATACATATTTGGTGTAACACTGTTATTTTACATAACTAACACCATTATTTTATACAAAAATAGACATTACTAGAATTACATTTATTTCTATAATGAAGAGAATAATTGTATGAAAACAATATATCTGTAACTAATTAGTGTTTAATTTATTTTTAATAATTTAAATTAGTATAGTTTTAAAATAACATGAGAGTTAAATATTTCATGCAATTATTATCATAAGAAATGTGGTATTACTGATGTCAAATATTTAGTTCTAAGTTCAAGGAAAAATAAGCACTCAAAACGCTGTTATCTCCTGATGTGATCAGAAAACACATTTGGATTTTCCTTTCTTATTCGTGAAATAAAAATTTTTCTCGAAACAGCTAATTAAACCTTCTGCAGCTGTCATAAAAACTTAATTATAAACATTGTTATGTAATCATTATGTTCAATGAGAAAAATCATTTATGCATATAATTACTGTTCAACTTTTTGATATTCTTCCAAGTAGTACAATATTCTTAAGGGCATTCCCATTTGAATACCTGAAAACTTTTAAAATATCATTTCCTAATTCACAAATAGAACTTTTTTACTCACTTTAATAAGACATTGAATGAGTGAGTATAATACTTTAAGTGTAATTTAATTTAAAAGAATCATCATGGCTGTAAGCAGAAAAGTTATTTTATCTCATAACTACAAGAATTTTTTCTTTTAAATTCTTTATATGTATAAATATGTTTTAAAGTATTTCAGCTGTATATGTAAAAAAGAAAATCATTTTTGATGGTCGATATGGTTAGAATCAAAAATGAAATTAATGTAATATTTAAAGATATATATTTGGTAAATAGAATATTTCTTTCTGTTTTGGCCGAATTTAAACGTATCTCGATTGCTTAAGAAATCTTACAATCAACAGCTTTTCTCACCTTCGTGGTGAAGGAAGTTTAAATTAAAACGATATCAGATAATTATGTTATTCATCTTGGAAATTCTGCAAATTAAGAAATCGATATTAAACTAAAAATTCCATCGTTTTAGATTATTTTCAAAGACAATCCTTTCTCACTCAGAAACATCCCATATTACACCACCATACAATTCATAGAAATATCTGCAGAATTCTATTGCATTGAACTTTGCCTTAAATGTCATGAAATCTATGTAAAATAACAGTGCTACAGCAAATGCAAATGATAAATAGATTTTTTGTAAATGTATTTAATAAAGGTTTGGTTTACATTAAAAAATACCTTAATTTTTATAGGAATTGAAAAATAATATTGCTCTTACTTAGTTTCCTTTGCATATCAAACTAAAATTAAATGTTTATTTTGTTTGTGAATGGTTTTATACGAAATCTGTTTGATCAGTTGGTACAAAATATTAAAAATCATTTTAAATTTAAAACTATTATTACATGAATACATGTCTAGGAAAAGGAATTTCTTTGACAGAAATTCAACTGGATTCTAATTTACTAGTTTTTGTTAACTTATATTTGATAGTATGTTTAAATCCTTCATTTCAAATCTTTTAATCAGCTAAATATGTCCAAAAATAGGTTTGACATTATTTTATGTCATTTTTTTTATCTGTTTCCACCTTTTTCCGTACCTTCATCTAAAAGAGATTGAAATTTAATGATATAAAAAACTAAAAGAATTTCAACATTCATGTCTGAAAGAACAACAACTTTGTATTCCACACTTAGACTCGTATATTTTCGTTTTAAAATATTTTTACACTTAATCCTATCTAAATTTATGAAATTCTTGTGAGTGTAATTTAAATCACTTTCTAATTTCATATAGTAATAATAAGAATAAATAGTATAACTTTCAGCAAAATAGATTTAATGATTTTTGAATTTATTAAGCTCGAGCATATGAACATTTTATTTAATTCGAAGCCACCTACTCTGTCTAGTGGTCAGCGTGCCTAACTGTGGATCGAAAGGTCTGGGTTCGAATCCCGGTTCGTACATGGATGTACTTTCTCTTGTCTTTGTCCTTTCCTTGTATGAATGAAGTATTGAATGGTTGCTTACCCTATAAACGGGTACCTAAGGCATGTGTGTACTGAGGAAGTCGCAGTCCACACCCAAGTGTGATTCAGTTGAAAAAAAAGTGGAGCAGCGCACCCATACTCTCATATCTCTATTTCTCTTTCTAATAGTCCCACATCTCTATTTCTCTGTTTATCAACATTAAAAAATTCTCGTATTAAGAAGTTTCAATATCATCAGCGTAATAATTTTATATATACATTTTGTATTACACAAAGTTCCTTATTCCGTTTGCTACGTTTAATTTCAACATTATTCTCATTGCAGAGAAAATGCAACAAAGATAAATTGGCTTATTTTCCACAATACTCCGCAATGTGTATTCATCTTATAAGCTGACGGCAAATATACTTTCCTTACAAAAACCGCTTAAAAAAAGTATATTTGATGCTTTAGATATCACTATATGATTGTATGCTCATTATCAGATTGAGCTTTAGTTTCACTCTTAGAAGACGGCTTTTGGTGGTCATATTCTTAATTTTAGCATTTTTGAAAATCTATTAATAGATTGCTTTCGTTAAATCTAATGCTAAATTTGTACCTTTAAGTATAAGTTATGCAATACTAAGAATTATAAAATTTATAAAAATTGTATTTGAAAGCTCTAAAAATCAATGTATTTTTAAGTTCATACTGCGTATTTTATTTCGTCTTTATTTTGGATTTTTTCTTTTATGGAAGTACCCGTTACTTATTTTTTTTAATTCTCAAATTGATGAACACTTTCTGTTTTCGAATTTAATTCTCAGTCAATCGACTTAAATATGTCGTCACAAAATGTGTGGTTACCTTTTCAAATTATATAATATATAACCAAAATATTGTTTTAAATTTCGTAAAATATCATAGTAATATTATATATAAGTAACTTAATAATATTATATATAAGTAATTTGTTTTTATATGTTAATATATAAGTAATATATAAGCATTTAAAACAAATTGAGATTTTCAAATATACTTATCAATTTTAAGGTGTTTGTAGCCAAAAATAATGAATACAATGAAACTAAATTTTATACTCAGGGAAGATAAATTTCGCTATAAAAGCCACGTGGAAGGGACTATGATAATATCTTAACGAAAATGAAGGGAATAGAAAATAGTAAAATAATATGTTCGGAAAATATAAAACACTTTTTTTACTACATTGTTATTTCAGTAATATAAATGCGCATATAAGAATGAGTAATATACGATAAAATACTTATAGAAAAGTAATTGTTTATTAATCGATAGGATCTTTTGGTTTCAAATGAAATATTGTCAATGTATTAACGTCCTGTGTACGGAAGATATTGAATTAGATTTTAACGATTTTCTCTGGTAACTACTGTCAAGTGTTATTTAAGGTAATTGCAACAAATTGTTTGAAGCTCCTTTTCAAGGAACTTAGAGTTCTAATTATTTTACTCAATAAATTCAAATATTTCCTCCAATAAAAATCAATGAAGGTGATGTTGAGAAGTGTTAATTAACTGATATCGTCCATTATCGAAAAGCTAGACAAAAAAATTCCATGGTAAACTAAAAATACAGCAGTATATTGTTTTTCATAGAAGCTATCGAATTCAAGCATTGTTTTTACTGTAGTTGATTAATTTTACCACATTATCGTTATTTTTCACCAAAAGCGATAAAAATAGTAGAACTCTCTTAAATGATACAATAAAACATGTTTCCACCATGAGCAACTGTGTGGTGAGCTTAACTGATACCCTGATATGATACCAATTTTTTTTTGCCACAAAAAATAGTGATACAATAGGCAGAATATGCTCGTACTGAAAATATAATCGAAATAACAACAGAAAAGTTCATATTTTAAAATAATCTAAAATCTAAATAGTTTTCAGGTTATACTTTAAAATTTGAGACAAAAACTAATTAAAATTCAAAAATAGAATTGAGAATTCGAAAATGAGATAGTGTAGTATTCTTAAAGTACAAGCGCTTAGCAGAACACTCTGAGTTCGAGATTAAGATTGTTTACAAATAGAACAGTTCGATAATGTCGATGTATGTGTGTATAATTGTGTCGTCCTTTTTTCAATAAAGTAATTATACCATTCCAGCTGCTTCTTTACTATAAAATACACTACAGATAGGCAAATAATCAATTTTAAGGTAATTAAGAATTAGCTAAAAATATTATTTATTTGACATATTAATATAGTTGACTTAAAAATAATACGATTTTTAAGCAATGAAAAGATGTTAATATATATTGCAAGTATAAGTAGATATAATTATTAATAGCAATAATAATCTTGTATATTAATTATGCTGCATATATTTTGGTTTCCTTTGATAAAGCAAATTGTTCAAATACTTCATCAGTGTTGATTACTTCAAATTATTTTCGTTCTACCCTTTAAAACTGCAAAATATAATTGATTTTGGCATATGGTTTAACTTAAATAGACCAGAATTAATTTTAATTTATTGAACGAATGTTCACAACTAGCGATTGATACTGAAATATTAAGGATTATTTGAAGTGCTATTCGTAGATTTGAAGAGCAATTCGCTTAGAGAAAGTACGCTCCCTCGCTAAACCAGCAGGAGTTTAAATGTTAATGTGGACATGTTCTCAATCCACAGAGCTCTATCAACCCAGTGAGGCAGAGTATGGTCAACTTCCCAATCACTGCCTGCAACAAGTGATGCTTTACTTTGCTGATCTTACGGGACGAAGCTTAGGTAAACATTTACTATACGGTCGCTATTGGTGACTTTTTCAAAAAATTGCCAAAAATCTCGCCAATTTCGCCAAAGCACAAGCGAGTTCTGAAAATAGGCAGAATATTCCATTTTTCACTGGTCGGAAACCCTCCTCTGTGATTGGTCAGAACTGGTTGGGTTATCAGAAAATGTTATTTATCGCCAACTTTGGAAAATCGCGCCAATAGCAATTTTTTAGTAAATCTGAGCCGAAGCGTGAAATTGTTGAGCTGATGGGGCTCATACCAAGTAATATTATATGCTTAGGACAGATTTTACAATTACAAATCATCAAAGTTTTTTATTGTATGTAATTACAGTGCATTGCATTAAAGCATTGGAAATTATTTCTCACGTATTCCATTAAATTTGCACAATGAAAATTTAAAACAGAATCAGCAGAAGTGCTAAACTTATAAACATTAATTTTCTTCTAGAAATCAAATCAAATTGACAAAATTTCAAAGCACAATTATGGCTATTATATGATTATAAACGAAACTTTAGCAATATAAGTATCCAAAATTAATATTCAATCAAAATTTAGTTATAGCAGTTAAAGCTTTGTTGTTGACATCCAATAAATTTAGGTCCAAATCCTGGATTCAAAGACAAATTTAATTGGTATTATTTATTTTGACAGTGTCTAATCTCAAGAAATCCTTTAAGAATGTTGCCAACAGCATATTGCGAAAGCTCTAATACGACATCAGTTTTCAAATTACAATCATAATTAATATTTTATTTAAATTAATATTGTATTTTTGCCGCTCAACCTGTCTAGTGGTTTGCGTAACTGATTACGGATGGGGAGGACCTGGGTTTGAATCCCGGCTCGGGCGTGAATGTACTTTCTCTTTCTCTCTCTGTGTTTCTTGTCCTTTCCTCAGATGATGGATGAATATGGCCCACCATATAAACGGGTTTGTGGTGGTGTGGCGTGGGCGACGCTACTCGTACCTCCGTGACTTGGTTCACAAATGCCCACCGGGTAACGATAAAATGAGTAGCAGTTTCCGGCCTTGTTGCGGCTAATGGGCTAATGTACTATACTTATTCAAGGGTGCCCGCCATTAGAAAAAAAAATATTGTATTTTTGCTATACAAGAAACTAAAATCCATTTCAATGTTAATTATTGAAGTACATATCTGTGACGTTTGGGATTGATTCATATGTTCAGTAAATTATTAACACGAAAATAAAAAGAGAATTAAACACAATTGATCGAAAATGTGTGATGCGGAGTATTTGCTTCTTTAGTTGTAGGGGAAAAATAAGAAAATTTATTATCCTATTAAATTAGAAAATTATCTTGATTTCTGTATTATTATTATAATACATAATTATATTTAGCTATAATTAGTGTTTAAAGTTCAAACCGGAAATATAGAATTCCAAATTATCAATGTTATTAGAGAAATAAAAAGGATAAAGCACGTTGCGCTACCTATTGTTAATAAAATTAACTGCATTTTACTCAAATTGGCTTATTACTTTTTCTCGCTAACAAGCTAGAAAGACATAAACTCTTTCTTAGTTCAACTTATCTTCATGTGTTTTACACACAACCTATATTTGTTGTGTTTACTACAATTTAAAATTTCACCTCTACTAGGTAACTTAACATTTTAGTGTCATACTCGTTTCGTCGTGTTTAGTCGAAAAAGGATGAACATGACTTTGTATGAAAGCACTTTCATGCAGGGCATTCATTGCCTTAATTTTGAAGAAAAACTTGTCTGGTGAGAAGATACTATTATATTTTTATTATTAAACTTCTTGAATTGTGCCGTGATCCAACTATTTATAAAAAATTTTTTACCCAATTTTTAAGGTTTTACTCAAGAGGAAATTGTATTTATAAGTAATTGATAAATATGCTATGTTACCATTCGTTAAAATACTCCAATCCACTAATTATATTCATTCAACCCATTACCCATAAATTCTGTATGTGATGACAATATAGCTCTGGTTGAAGCAAAAGATTAAACTTGAGGGTTTTAATCTGATGTTCAGTTTAGCAACGGAAAAGTTCAACTTTATTCTCTCGGGGGTTGGATGTTTGTGTTGTGATTTGATATACACTTTAAACCACTGAAACAAGCAAAACAATTCGGGATTTATATTTGTCTAAGAACTATATTTGTTAAACTTAAAACTGCAAAATATAAATTTTGACACGTTTTTATCTTAAATATGCCATAATTAATTTTAATTTATTGGACAAGCGTTCACAACTAGTGATTGATACTGAAATATTAAGGATTATTTGAAGTGCAGTTCGCGTAGAGAAAGCACGCCGCCTCCGCCAAACCAGCAGGACTTTAAATGTTAACGTGGACATGTCCTCAATCCCCAGAGCTCTAGCAACCCAGTGAGGCAGAGTTTGGTCAACTTCCCAATCACTGCCTGCAACAAGTGATGCTTTACTTTGTTAAGCATTTTCATAGATCGTATAACGAAATATTTTGTTAGTGTTTACCTTGATTATTTTTCAGACTTTGTTGCATACGAATTTTTCTTTATAAACTTTATCTTCTAGGTATTCAGCTTTATGTGTAAATGAAATGCTACTGTTCCTTTTTAAATTTTAAGATAAATGGTTCTAGTAATCTTTGTGAGAATGATAAATATGTCCACATACTTGTTAGACAGATATTGTTTTCGAGTATTGTATATATGCCTATACTTATGCGCATTTATAGTGTTTACGAGGAACTTGTATATTCTTTTCAGGATTGCTTGAAATTATAGTTAAAAGTTATTCACATGTGAAACTGTTGTTTACTGACTGAATAAGTTTTGTGTGAATCCATATTATTGTAATATATACAATCAGTTTTAACAAGGGTAAGAAGGTAAACGTTTGATTTACCAAAAATTATTTTAATGAACGCAAATTACTCGCTAAAGCAATGTAAAGATTTATTATACTTTAAAACACCTGCTTCTTCCTCAAATACAAGATTTCAACTGTTATTTAAGGTTTTTAATCATTTTGATTGATGTATTATTCTTCGTCAGAAATTCGAGTTCTATGTTCTAAACTATGTTAAATTCATGAATTTTCATTAAATGAATTTAATATAAATTCATTCAATAAAACTTGCATTGATAACGATTCTACAGTATAATTATCTGTTAAGTATAGATAATATATTTTTTTATTTCAGATTTTCGACTGTTTATATAAAATATGTGAAATTAATTTTAGTAGGATTCTTTGGCTTCATTGAATTTTAAACACAAATTTGGAGAAAATTTGAAAAAAATATTTAAATTTTCATTTAAATAATTATTTTAATTATATATAACTGTAACTTATCAAAATGAATATGCTTCAGCTTTAGTCACAGCATAATTTGTATTGTTTAAAATATATTTTTATAAGTTACAATAAACTATTCAGAGTTATTTATACACTGTACATTTTGGTAATTATTCTGCATATTAGTTTTTAATGAAATACTTTTCACACTAATTTAATTCCACTGTAATTGTGGATAAGCCGATTTTGATTACAATCCACAAATTTATGAAAATTATTACATATTCACACAAATTTTTAACCTTCAATAGGTAATATGAAGGTGCTAAAATTATTTTGGGAATAATGAAAATATTCACTATTTACGAAAATATATTATTTTTTAAGGAGCTTATTTTTAACCACTTTTTATAGAGATTTTTTAAGATTTAAACTTCAAGGGAAAATCCTCGGAATGAATAATCTGGAGTTCACAGAAGTTTTAAAATAATCCAACAATGTTTCAATTAGTGAAAAAGTTTACTCAATTTTATATATATTTTGTTGCATACATTCATATTTTGTTGATGATAATCTTTATTCTACAAATTGAAAATAGTAATACAAATCAAAAATCTTAATTCGTTTATCTGAAATTTTAATATAACATAGAAATGTATTTCATTTCTTAAAAAAAAATTCGATATTAAGTTTCAATCGTAATCAGCTACTCAATTTTGCTGATACTAAACGTTATGTGTGTGCACAAACAGATTTAACAAACACTCAAATTTTAGATTCCTATAAATTTAGAAACGCAAATCAAAATGCTTTGTGGGTTATTTTGCTGAAAGTTAATGTGAAAATCTAGAAAGAAATTGTTTTGTTAAATTTGTCAATTTTAAAATTCTAATAACAGAAATTGCTTGGAGTCATATCAACTGATTATAATCCTAGTGCAATGATTTTCAACATGTCAACAAAAGAAGAGTTGATGAGAAATGGGTAATAATACATTTGAAAGATGAAAAACTTCAACTATTTAGATGTAAATGTGTAATGGTGTTACAGGGAAATTTAACAATTAAAAATTTGTATAAAAAAGTTAAATATTTGACACTTATTTTAATATCAAGTGGATGGAATTATGCATCTCTAGAATAAGTATTTATTATAAATTTGTCATATTTGCATTACCTGATGCATAAATGGATTCTTAGGTGAATTAGCATAAAAAGTTAGCTCGGAGAATGATATACGTGACTAGATTAAGCTCTAGTTTTAGGACTGTTGAGGATGAGCTACAATTTGCAGTGGATTTCTCACTCAGTGGTAGGACAGCTCTTTGAAACCTAAGGTCCAATCTTGGATCGCTTTTGAGCAGCTGAAAATAGATGTTACGCTTCTGCCCTCTGCATACATTCCTTCAAGTTAGGTACTATGGAGTTTTTCATGATTTTTCCTATGCGGAATATGAATACGGCAAACTATCAATGGGAAATTCTCCCCAAAGGCAATTTGTGAGGCACCAAAATGCCTTACAGCTATCTTAGGCGGTAGGGCTGTCCACTACGTGGCGTAAAAGCCTTTAGTTTTCCCTTGTAAAAAAGTGATTAGAGAGGCAAACCTAACCAAATCATATCACTTAAATATTAACTCGTTTTCATCGTATCCCTCTTTCTCAGTCACTATCATAAGGAACTAATATAGGCGTGTTCAGATTGACAATATCTCATGACAAGTGATTATCACTGAAAAATTGATAAGTAATTTGTTAATTTTGAGCACATTTTCATATTTTTCTCAGGTATTGACTAATATTTTGGATTTTTATATTTTGATAGTATGTATAGTAAGGATATATTTTTCAGATGCTAATGTGTGTTTTCTGGAGGAATTAACACTTTAAGTTTGAAGTTAAATTTTTAGGAATTTAAAACTTATGAGCCCTATATTAATTGTTATAAAAGCGTAATTCCTTAGTAAAAGAAAAACAGCCAGAATTTAAATGGAATGTAGTATAAATTATTTCGTATATACATTTTATACAAAACATTTAGAAATAAACATTTTTTGGTAATTATGCTAATTTATAAATCATAAAATTAAGTAATGGATTATACTGATTTACAGATTATAGCTTAAAAAATGAACAAAATAATACAAATTAGATATTTAATTTATATGTGCAAACAAGAAACAGTTATCGTAAATTACGCTACCAGCAATATTCAAATACATTATCTGCACTTGATTTTCACTAACTACTTATATTGAAATACAACTTTAAACTGTAGATTCCGATTAACTAGTCCTTGTGTGCAAGAAATAAGTTTAGCTTTAAGTCAACCAACCAGTGTAATTAGGATGGTATAAATGTATTGCATAAACGAAATTTGGAAAAAAACTCTTGGAAACAATACATTTATATTCAAATGCATTTAAAAATTATACAACACATAACAAAAAAAAACTTGAATAGAAAATTTATAAAAATATATAATTTATAAATTTATAAAAATATAAAATTTATAAAAATATTTATTTGATTTTGAAGTGTATCAAAATGTATTAAGTTTTTCTTATCGATTTAAGATATTTCTCAAATTTAGTTTTCTCAATAATTCGGTTAAATAAAATCAAAGGAAGGAAAAAACAAATAAAATTAGTACAATCAATTTTTTTTTAAAAAAAAATGAATGTGCTTTGAAATACTTATAGCTTTTTACTTGTGTGTATTAGAAAACATATCTTACACACGCATACTCGAAACGGTATGTTGGTGTAAGGAGCTCTAGAACCGAGGTTCAATCTCCTGTGGGATGTGTGCACACATGTATACTACAATTTCTTATAATTTACTAGGATTCAATTACACTCAAAATGGATGAAATACAATATTTAGGCATTCCTTTATGTGATTTGTGATTATCCGTCATCTGTTTTCGATATAATTCCAGTTAGACTTTTCATCAAATATATAATCAAGCTAAATTTTAATTTTTTCAATAGAACAGTTTTAAATATCGTTTTAAGCATTTAGATTAAGTTTAGTCTTTGTTTAACCTAATGAGCATGTAATTTTTTATTTTCTGTAATTGTAATTCGTATTGCGCAGTGATTTTGCTTCTTATTTTAACCTCTAAGTTTGGAAAACCTAGTATAAGTTCTCCAAAATGGAAAATAAGTGTTTAGCGTTTTGCCATGAAGCTTAAGGACTCATGGATTCGTTTACCTCTTCAAGAGTTGGCGCAGCTTGTCCAATTTGGATCTTGCGCCACAAAACCCAACCAACCAACCTCTTCAAGAGTATATTTGTAGTTTCATTTATGCTTTAAATTATACATCCTAGTGTAAATCATTGAGCGTAAAATTTGACTAAAAGCTAACATCAAACCAAATATTTTAGTTACAAAATATCAACCTCTATTCGTTGGTATGAGCATATAAATTAGAACATTTTTGCTTAAAATTTATTTAATGTTGTGGGCACAGTGGAAAAATTAAATGTTTAAAGATAAACGGCCTGGAATTTTCTCACAAGTTTTTCTGCGGAGAGGAAAACTTCATGTGAAAAGAATAGAAAAAACTTTTAACAAAAATTTTAATGATAGATATGCGTAATCAAAAACTAGTGATTAAAACTACACTTATATAGTGATGTACTGTTAAAAATCCCTGCTTCATTAATCTCACATTTTAGTGTATTAAAATGGCCACGAGTGAAGTTTTGCATTGATAAGAAAAATTATAAGTAGTTATTTCTAGCACAATTATTTATAAATTAATTAAAATATATTCTCATAATTGTATCTTTAAATCATTCTTTTCAAAATGTAAATTGTGTTTGATTATGTAAAGAATTATGCTATTTTTTCTATTTGTTGGTATTAAATGTATAAATGATTACGATATCAGTCTTTTTCATTTTACATTAAAAGGAAGTATATGGAAATTTAATCTATAAAGTGTTTTGTAGCCAGAATACTAAGCAATACAAATTAATGTCGACTACAAATTAAGACATTGAGGATAGTAAATCGAATCTAATAGATAGTACAAATTAATGTTACTTACAAATTAAGACACATATTTGAGGATAACAAAAGTCATAAATCTAAATAGATTTTACTTACTATCCTCAATATGTACTTAATTGGAACTGATATTAATTTGCAATTTGTAGTATTTAGTACTCTGGGTTTCATTTCAACACTTTAATTGGTTCAATTTCCATCTCGAACGTTTGTAAGGAGTTAAAAATCATAGGCAACTTAGTTTTTTGGGACCAAAAAATGTGACTGTAGAAAAATAAAGTAAAATATATTTTTTGCTTTCACTCCTGTTATCACAGCCGTTAATCTTATTTCTCAATATAGTTTGAAAAGATCGAATTAGCTCTAATATATGAAAATGATTGAGTAACAAATAAATCTTACCTCAGTAATATATTTCATTCATATTCTGAAAGCGTATCTACATGTGTAAAATAGATCATTCCCAATGGGTGGAAAATTATAACAATGATAGAGAAATTATGAAGAAAATGTCGTATATAGTTATAACAGCACATCTACATATGTTTGATTATAAGTAAAAAATGTGAATCTTATTTAATTGAATTAATTATAATTTTATTTAATCTTATTTAATTGAATTAATTATAATATTTAAGTAATATTTAGTCAATCCCACGCACGTCGTTATCATCATAGTTACGTTACTTCTACGATTCCATCTGGTCAAAATTAAGATTTCCAGATTGCGTTTTTTTTTTTTTCTTTTCCCCCCAAATGTTTTAATTTTATAAGAGAACTTTTTAAGAATTCCTCTATAGTAAACATCACTGTTTTTCTGCTAGTAAAAATTCTTTTGTTTCTTCTAGGGCTGCACCTGGCACCACAGATGGGGTGAAACCATTTTTCACCATTCGAAATGGTGGAATTCGAATGAGTTCAGTTTCTGAAGTTTCAAATCTCATCATTGATTCACCACGTAAGTTGAAAGAATTAATGAGATAATATCATATAGAGCTAAGGAATATATTAATTTAAATACATTTTAAAAACAGTAAGCCCAAAACGACAGAAATTAAAGCCAAAAATGTATTTGAACATCTAAGTTTTCATAAATATCTAATATTCAAGCATCTTTATAGTGGGAAAATTATGAAAAAGCTGATTTTTCTGAATCCTAGATCAAATGTGGTCTTCAAAATAATTTAAAAATTAAATCTTCATGGGAAAACTTAATTTAGAAAAATTTTTTAAGAGTGAATAGATTGTGTGATTTACTGAGAATCAAGAGAGAAGAAACATTTCGAAAATAAGTAAAAAACAATTAAAAATTTATAGAAAAACATATTGAAGTTATCTTTCATAGAGAAACTTAATAGAGTATGTTGATTGTATTTAGTTATCAATAACTTTTTAAAAGAGCAAAATTATATATATCTATATGAAAATTAAGCCCTATTATACCAATGAATTTATTAAGAATAATATTTAAAAATATTAAGAATAACCTTTAAAAATTATTTAAATGTTATAACTGTTTTTGTTAATTTTAATTTTACATTTCACTCATTGACTGCACAGACTTACATATTCCCTTACCAATATACACCTCAGGAGGTGTTACTATAAGTAAACTAGAGTGTCACAATCCCGAGGTAGATCAGTGATCTGTTCTTTGTTTTCTTCCCATATCTTTGCCGAGTAGGCAGCCGAACGACCAGTGCTCTGGCATTCGATTCAATAGTTCATGGATTCAAATTCCATTCCTGACGTGAATATTTGTTGTGATTCAGAATCTACTTTAAATTGTGCCGGTCCCTGTTTATAATTATACCTCGTGAACCAGAAATGACCTTTGATCAAACCTTCTGCTTCTTTTTAATTTTTTCCCCTCCGTTGTGGTTGCATTGTAAAAAAATAGTGATTTTTCCTCGAACAGAATCCACCGCTCTCTTACTGTTATTTTCTCCTGAGGATTAAATCATCCCCCTATGTGTTGTGCGTGGAGACCCGATCACCTTGTAACTAAGTCCTTAGAGACCAATACTTTACTATATGCTGTTTCAGATAAACGGGTGGTGTATTATAGTCCTGAACACGTCAGTTCGTTTCACGGAGTAAGCCATAGTTACATCTACGTAAGGGGTTAAGGGGGACCCATCTCAGAGATATACTGTAATGGAGAAGGATATGGTTAGATTTGGTGCATCAAATCTGCATCTCAACATTGAACTCGGTTGTAACTGCTGAAGTCAGGTCCTGAAATTTTAAATTAATTAATGGAAAATAAAAAATTTCATATCTTCCACGGGAGCAAATTTTGTCGATATTGTAAAAAAAATATAATATACAGACATAATAACAGCTATACAGAAATACTGATAAATATACAAATATCTTTTCACCTGCTTAATTAACATTTTACGAAAAAAAAATTAAGGTTTATTGTGATAAATAGATAAATCAGTACTGGTCTTCCCATTTGTCCTTAATCCATGACAATTTAAGCAAGGTCTTAATTGAAAATTCTCGGTTATTCACAGAAATTATGCTTTGTAATTATGTTTTGAAAAAAGTAAGGTAGTGATTAGATAGTTTTGAATATTACTACTTATGGAAGTTAAAACTTTAATTATAGAGACACATTGAATTTTAATACATATATTATCAGAAAATAATATTTAAAAAATGGCAATCAAATCTTTAACATAATGACAATGGTTTAACTTAAGATTCGCAGCTGAACAATCATTGAGATTAAAAAAGATATTTTACATTAAAGATTTTCCTCTTAAGGACTTGTAAAATGTTACGTTTGTACTCACATTTTTTTTAAGTGCTCAAAAATTTAAAGATATTATGCAACTTTTAATGTCTTAACCATGTATTAATGTTATTTATTTTCTTGTTTTGTGATATCTAGCAATGCCATGGTTCGGAATCGACATCGGTGGAACTTTAGTAAAATTGGTCTATTTTGAGCCAACTGACTGTCCAGATGAAGCGGAAAAACAACAAAGCCTCAGAGAGTTCGTGAAAGCCAGATCTAATTATTGCAACACAGGCATTAGAGACACTTATTTACAGGTTCTTATTTGATTGACTTGTTTTCTATATCTTGGTGCAGCATGTCCTTTGGACCTTGCGCCATAAAACCCTACCAACCATCTTGCTTTCTATATTTGTGCACAATTAAATCAACTTATTTTATACATAGTTTTTCTCGTCCGTTAGTATGTCATGTCAAACTGGGGAATTATTTTCTACTAAGTGTTATTTGGTTATGACCTCAAATTATTTTTAGATTATTTTAAAATTATAGAACATTGTCTCTAATTTCTGTTGTCATTCGTAATAGTTTATATTAATTTTCCTTTTGGCTGTTCAAAAGTATTGATTATATTGAGCTGCATTGGGCTGTAATTTTTCATTGTTCCAGCTAGAACTTATTTTTTCAAAAATCTTAAATTTTCAAATATATGTTGTTGTTGTTAATGACACTTGGCGATGCGCTCGTCACAGAGACTAGGCGAATGAAGTCAGAGAGAGCGTCTTCCGTTTTTTGATAGAGCACCCTCATTCGAAGGTGGAAGTACGACTTTTGGCTCAGATTGCAGCACCACCTGAAACTTCCAATTTAGAGATTGAAACCAGTGAAGCTCCAAGCCTGGTTTCAACCACCCCCAGAGGTATTAATTTGTTATGGGAACATGGAGGACATTGCGACCCGACGGATTTAACGTGCTCCAGTCACCATTACTGAACACGACGGATCTTCGGCTAAGCAGGGATTTGAACTCACCACCTCTTGGTAACGAGAACGACGCCCTAACCAACCAGTCCACGGTGACCCTTCAAATATATGTACAGATAATATTCGTAAATTCTTAACTTTTGAAAACTTTCCATAAAATATTTTGAACCCTAATTCAAAAACAATTATTAGAAATCTTAAAATTTGAGAATTATTGATTTTCATATTGATTTATGAAATGTTGATTTCTATTCAAGAAGATCAATATTTCCACTGTCATACAATTTCAGTATTATATTTAATGACATTAGTGCGAGTTTGGCTCTTTTGTAAAAAAAAGTAAATAAATAAATATATAATAAATGATCGAACACAAAAATTTACTTTTTACTGGAAATAGGTGATTTTGCTCTTCTGAAATACTTTTCTATCCTGTTGAAGGTCTTTTTCGTACCTTCACGAAGACCTTAAGTAGATTAAGAACTGTTTATTTTATATTAATATTTTTTATATAAAAATGTAATTACTGTGTTTTTTTTTGTACATTATAGTTTCATATTTTTAGGGTTATCTCATTTAAAGACTATTACTCCCTTCAAAAACGAGTTTTTTTTAAAAACTGGTAAAAAAAATATCCATGTTCGATCTATGTTAAATAAGTTTAATTATAATCTAGTCTACTTTTGCTGAAACTGTCTCAAATGGGCATTCGAAATAAAAATAATGTGCGAAATACAATATTGAACGTGTGAGACACAGGCATGTGTAAATTTGTCGGTAACTTTCGCCCGACAAATTTGGTCCGTGCCTGCCAAATTTGTCGGGCGAAGAATATCAGGCACGGGCGAATGCGTTAAAAAGTTAATATGATAAATTATTTTTACTATCTGAAAATGTGTTATATGAAAAATATGCGTAGTTAGAATTGAAATTAAATGTAAATTTGAGTATTCAGATTGATAAAGTCTCATTTTTTGGTAAATCATGTGCATACTTTACATAAAATTTCTTTATGTGCCAAAGATTAGAATGTATTTTAAAAAAAAACTCACACCTTTTGCGTTAAAGTAGTTTAATCTTTTAATTACATTTAAAGTAAGGTGGTATAAGGTTTGTTTTTGAATAGGTTTTAAATAAAAATATGTTTCAATATATTCTCCTTTAATTAAATTTCCTAAAATAAATTCAAAAATTATTTCAGTCATTGAGACAACGTTTCAGTTAATGTCATTTCTATGGATACGATTGTTTTCAATATTTTTGCAATTATAACTTGTCACTGCCAATAATTCTGCTAATCCAACAATCCGTTAATTTTCTTAATCTCCCATCTGTCTGATAGTCAGATCAATCTTAACGTTAAAATTAATCAATTCCGATACAAGAAATAGACAATTATGGATGTCATCCAGTCCAGACCAATGGAATAAAAGATTTGCTGAGGTGATGCTTGTCCTTGCTGGTATTTAGAGAAAACCTCTTGCTACCCCCAGAAAATGCCCACCGGCAAGTCCGGGGACATGTGTTGGTTTGTCACGAGGGAGAGATAGTCATGGTTTCTTTTGCCTTTACATCAGTTGGGAGGCTGAGGTATTGATTCTCTAGCTTTTTTCTTTATTTTGGGCCTTATGCCCCAAGAAAAACTCTAAATATTTAACTCCGAGAGGGAATTACAGGATTGTGAGTATCCGTTACTATGTGAATTGAACAACCTACTCAATTGTCTATCGTCAGTTTCTCAAAATAAATTGAATTTTGTGCAATAAGTAATTTTTTTAAATTGTAATATGTATTTCATAATTTAAAAACTATATACACATTATATCAAATAATTGGTACTGAGAATTTCTATCATTATCATTGTCCTGTAGCTTAATACAAATATAAAATATTTTAAACAGCAATTTTTTTTTACTCTAGAATTTGGAGCTCAGTGGCTAATGCCAGAAAAATCTAGATTAAAATCAGAATGTGGTATAGTCTTAAGAATACGAAATATAAAATTAATATGAAATTTTTCGATTATTATTAATGTAAATAAATACATTGAACATAAGCACTATTATAATAAAATAAATTTTTTATCAAGTAATGAAAGACTTACATTTTCAGATGGATAATGTAACAGTTAATAAACGAAAAGGTACCTTGCACTTCATACGGTTTCCTACAAGCCAAATGAAAGCATTTTTACGTGTTGTCAAATCTAAGCAAATGGCTTTAAAAAGCACAGTTTGTGCCACTGGAGGAGGAGCTTTTAAATATGAAGAGGATTTTCAAAAAGTAAGTTTCCTTTCATTTTTATCACCAGTTTCATATCATCGAAAGTTGAATAATTATGTATCAAACATTTGCTTTAAAAGAAAATTCATTCATAATTGTATATAAATCGGAAAAGATAATAAAAATTACGTGTATAATACAGACTAAAAGTAAAAATGTATGTATATATTTTGATAGCTTAAAAGCACATTATTTTTTTGAAGAAATATTATAGACGCCCATTGTAGTTGTGACAAAAAGATACTTCAAAGATGTTTTTGTCATTTAATTTATTTTTTTATTCGGATTCTTAACATATGTATAATAGTATCAATAAATATAGGTTTGTAAGATTTTTAGCGCTTAGATAGAATTTTTATTTAATTGAAAATTACAGTGAAATAAGGCCAATATCTTTTAGAAATTCATAATTTTTATATGTTAAAGTTAAAAATATATTCAATTGTTTATTGCACTTATAAAAAGGGTAACAGGATTACAAAATCTCGTAAAACAACGTATGGAAATTATGGTAACTGAAAAGATTTTGCTTTGCTTTGATTTATGCACTATAGTTTTCTCGTACTCAACATTGCTCAAGAAATCCTTACGGTTGAACTTGAAGGGAAAGAGCAGCTGCAGGTGTGAATGATAAATGGAACATGAAAAATACATGAAATCGTAGAGCCCCGAATATCTTGATTTGGTTTCAAAATTAATATTTTCAATAGCCATGTTGAGTTATATAATGAAGATAAATTGCATGGGATGTAATGTATAGTTTTAAAGAATAAAAATAAAGTTCGAAATTATTCAATAAAGTCAAAATACCAAGAGGTTTGAGATTTAGTTAGGAGAAAATCAAGATTCATAGCTATGGCTATACCCAAATCCAAAGGTTTGTTAAAAATTTAGTGAAAAATGCATTTTAATGTTAAAAAATACTTTAGAGAAAAAGCTTTGGAAATTTTAATTTAGGAAATGAAGTTTGAAAGTTTTATTTTTGTATTGTTACTTAAAAATGCAAATTCCAATTCAGAAACAATTCGTTGATTCGATTCTTGCTTTGAACGTAGATGTTTTTAGGGATCAAAATGTTTCCAAGTTGAATGCCAATAATAAAACATAAAAAAACTATTTAAAATGACAAACTAAACTACAACAAATTATTTGAGGCTTGTTGTTACAACATAATAGAAATAAAATTGAACAATAGTTAATTATTTTACCTGTTTTGAAATAACTTGTTCATAAATGTTGAAGCGCTTACACAATTTCTATACAGAAAAAAAACTAGTTTCTATGCATTTAATTTTATCTTGTTTTTATGAAACTAGCATTAAGAAATTTCTCTAGCTGAAAATCTAAAATCTGTAAAAAGGCATGTTGAAACCGAGATTATATAAAATGAATTTTAGTGAAATATTGTAGCAAATAATATTTAAATTTCAAAACTGTTAATTTATATTTGGTATGGCACATAGTTTAAAACCATATTTATTTGAAAAATAATATGCTTATTTTGCTGATAATATCCTGTACAAAGAAAAACTTAATTTGATACAATGCAAAATTAATTTAATCAATAAATTTTTTTAAATATTCCTCAAGTAAAAAAAAAAAAAAAAAAAAAACTTTTTTATATTAAAATTCAAAAATATTTAAATTTTGTATTTTGAAGTATGTCTTAAAACCTATCATTTCATATAAGTGTTTCTTAATTACTTCGTATCTCGCTAATTAAGTGTTTGCAGGAAGTACTCTTGAATGTACACAAATTCGATGAAATGGATTCATTGATAAAAGGGATCAAGTTCATTGAGAAGCAAAATCCGCGAGAATGTTACTACTGGAGCGATCCGACTGATGATGACCGTTGCAGGAAAGTTCCATTCGATTTCAGCAAACCTTATCCCTTTCTGTTGGTCAACATTGGCTCTGGGGTGTCCATTCTTGCCGTTTATTCCGAGAAAGAGTACAAAAGAGTTACTGGTACCAGGTAAACCATTGTTTTACTTTTACTTTTGCTTTTTTAAAGGTATATTATTACCCGAAGGTAAATGAAATTTGATATTTATTTTAAACCATTACAAAAACAATCCTCTGGTTTTATTTGCATTTGTAATTTAATTTTACATATATCGCTACTCATCAAATAGTTAAAAAATTTATTGGCGGAATTGTAAATTTAACCATTTTAAATATTTCTAATTCTGATGGAGTTGATGTGTTTTAATAGAAGACTGCTGGAATGAAGATTGTTAAATTTACATTATGTTATAACAGTATTACTAAGCTAATCCAATATAGTTATACTCTTCAGGGATTCCATTTTCTTCAAGTGAGCATAGCTGGCACAATTTTGAAGTAATCCTGGGATCTGTGCTTCCTTTATATTCATTCTCTTATGCTTTGCTTTCAGATTCTTTCCCTTACCTTTCCAGTTTCCTTTTTTGACATTCTTTGAAACTCCGTCGTTCTCGGTCGCCATTATCATCTTGAAGATTAACGCATGTGTGTTTGTTTTGCGTGGTGGCATGCGTTTGGACGAGAAGATCCTGACGAGTGAACCGATGCCACACTTGTTCTGCAAAAATTTAGCCATTCGTTTTGGCAAGAGTCTTGAAAATTTCAAATCTTTGAGTACTATATTTCATACATTACTCTACTTTCTTGATCTACCATTATGATGCTTTTATGTAAATCAACTTATTATTGAAAACTCATTTCAATCATGAACATTTATTCTTTAATTATGTAAACTACATTGCTTTAAATGAGATAAATCATAATTTTTTTACCTCTCGTTATAATCATCGAATTGCATAGTCGTCAAGCTTTCAGCTGAAAGGTTACATACCATTCTGATTTTCATTTCAACAATTTGTAAATTTATTTCTAGCTTAGAATGTAGGTGTTTATAATAGCTCAAAGTGCGTTTTAAACAGAAGCATTGATCAAATTAACTCATATGTAACATGTATCCGCAAAGAGACAAACATCAAGGAAATAAATTGCCAGTAGTGTCTTATATTTTAGACACCGATAGAGTATCATATTCATATTTTACATATTTTCTGTAAAGTAGTTTTATCTTTTTTTCTATTATAAATTTTAATGACTGATATCCCAGACAAGCAATTTATAACACCTGTCTTAATGCTTCAAGATATTTGAAATATAAATTTATTAATTGATTTTGAATTATTGATTCAAATTATTTTCCAGAATCTCGTTCATAAAATAATCTATGCGAACAAATATTGCCATATTTATAAATTTACTACAATTTGATGAAGGAGTAAAATAATGAAATTAGGGGAAGATCATTTTATAGTATTTTATTCCCTTTGGATGACAAAAACGGTACAGTTATAAATTTTCAAGCATTAGAACGTTATTAAACACTTGCTCTCAAATATATTATATTGAAAAATGTGTATTGTTTTTCTCAACTCTTTAATAATATTTCAGTGTTAAGTTTGGTGAATTTAGATCTCAGTATTTATTTTTCATTGGAAATAAATATTGAGCTGATATATGAAAAGCAAGCTTTTTGAAATTCATAGATCCATGGGTTCATTTCTAACCTCAACCAAGTTGACAAAGGGCATAAAGCAACAAATGTTTAAAGTTATAAATGTCCTCAAAGATTTATCACTTGAAATATAATTTTTGTGACTGTTATATATGTAGTGACTGTTATATATTTATATACAATAACAGCAGATTTAGTCAAGGTATCACGGCTATAAGTTGATATCTTGTCTCTTGATCCATGATATGAAAAATAATTTTATTTTTTACAACACGACTCAGGTTTGAATAATTTAAATTATCTTTTTAATTTAAAATTTCTTAGAATTCATTGGCCGGATGAATTTTCTTTGTATATATACCTTGAAATCTAATTTTTTTGAAGAAAAATGAAAGATACTTAAATTCTTAATTAATTGTTGGAAAATATGTGAAATCGATGATAAACCAGAGTTTTTCAAAAAGGCTTCTTTGTTTGAAAGAATCATTTTAGCCATCGATTAAAACCTACAGAATTTTCATATATATAGCTAATATTTAAAGTTATTATTTCTTTTCCGATATTTAACTGATTTTTCACAAGGCTGGTTACGATAATATGAATTATATTTCTTAAAAGCGAAAAAGAACACTAATTGAATAGCATTGATGTTTCATTTCTTGTATTTATATTCAATATATTAGTTTGGGGAAAAAGTAATCCATTATTTTTTCGGTAGACGTCTGTAGTGATCGATATCTCGTGAGGTATATATCAAACAATTTCAGATTTATGCTCATTGGAAAGGTGACATTTGACACTAAAATCTCCTCTTGCGGTTTTCTGTTTGATTAATTCAGTTACGAGTACAAGGTTTTAAAAATGGAAGACAACAAACAGAAAGTTCGATACAATTTCGTTTTTCTTTTATAATTCCGAAAAGGCTAACCAAGTGGCTGAAATTGTGAAAGGTGTTTATCGTCCTATATAATACTATAACAACCAGTTACGTACAATTTTTGTTTTGTCGATTCTGTTCGGGTATTTTGATGTTAGAGATGCACATCGCATGTGGATACAGCATCGTCGAAAATGTCTATAAAATATCAAATGATCGAAATTAACCGCATGTCAGCAGTCGTAACGCGCAAGACCTAAAAATCTACATGAAAGCTGTTTTAAACCTTTTTACAAAGCGAATCCAAAAGAAGTTACATAAAGTTCACGTAAAAATAATGGATTTCTTTTTCCCCAAACTAATATTTTCCTTCATTCTTTCATTATTAGAAAAATATTTTCATTTATTAGAAATTACTAAAGATTAATTTCATGACTTACATTAATATTTGTATGGGAAATGATATCTTGTGTATATTTTCTTGCCTAGTTTGGGAGGGGGTACTTTTCTTGGACTCTGCTGCCTGTTGACAGGATGTGAAACTTTCGAGGAAGCCATTGCTTTAGCAGAAAAAGGAGATAGTTCCAAAGTTGATAAACTGGTAAAGGATATATATGGAGGAGATTATATGAAGTTTAACCTCAGAGGCAATACCGTGGCTAGCAGGTAATTTTATTGTAAGAAATGACTATTTATAAAAAATAAGATATTTTTTAAATTTGCTGTAATCCTGAATATCTACAAATCTGAAGTTAACATTTATTCAAAATATTCATTTTTTTAAATTTACTTTCAAGAATGTTTATTATTTTGATTCAAGGAATAAAGAGTTTGGCAAATAAACTTTTATAAGAATAAGAAATAATTATCATAAAATTCAAAGTTGTAATATAATTATTGATTTTCAGGAATATATTTTTTAATATTTAGGTATTCATAATAAAAAATTACAATTTAAAAAATTTAATATGAACAAATATTCATCGCCTTGAACAAATGTACTCTATAATAATTTTATATCTAAAAAAATGCACAGAGATTTGATTGGAAAAGTACAAAATATTACTTATAATTATTGCGTTTATACCTCAAAAACTAAGTCAGAAAGGAAATAAATAAAGCACATTCACTGATTCACACAAACGTTTAAAAATAAGTACTTATTTAAATGTTTTCTCATCATGAAATATCAAGGAAGGTTTTTATCATAAAATCCTCAAAATTATGTCTTTAAATATAATGCAAATTAAGATAAATGATCATGCTATTTATATTTTAAAAACACAATAGAAATTTTATTTAAATATTTTTAAAATCAATCATCGATGAATATTTTTATTCATTATCCTTTGCAAACTTTGAAGGTTAAATGGTTTATTTTCTTTTTGCACAGCTTTGGAAACATGTGCAGTAAAACTAAACGAGCTCTAACAAGCAAAGAAGATCTGGCAAGAGCAACTTTAGTTACCATAACAAATAACATTGGTTCCATAGCAAGAATGGCAGCTCTTAATGAGGTTATATGCTTTGTCTATCTTTGGATTTTCGTTTTATTTCAGTTTTTCATATGTTATTACGGTTTTGAACTTTTAGCGATTTTTGCACGAACATCACTTCTCAATATAAAATTAAACCATTTTTATTAGAATTAGATAACTTATTTAAATACACAAATAATATAAGTTATTGAACCAAGAGTATTTATATTAATTTTATTCATCAATGAGATAATTTTTAAGTAAAATTCTTAACTAGCTGCATTAATCTTATCATAAAATGTTTTTAAAATTTTGCACATAATTAATGTACATGCAAGGACAACTGTTCATATATACTCAGAATAATTCAAAGTACTATCAAGAATTAAATTGTACTTAAACGTAATTTTGCTAAAACTATATAAAAGTATAGCTATTACCTGCTAACTGGATATGTTATTGAACTTCGTTATGTAAACTTGTAGCGGTTTTAGCTACAGCTACCTTCCCTGTAAAAGTAGATGGTGCTAGGCGCGACAAGGAAGTTTCCCAGATAATATGCATCATTTCACTTTTTTGTTATGTATTAGTTTTTTGTAGTTGCGGCTGTTCTGTTAACTCATTGATGTAATTTTTAAGTTTGCAAATACAGTAGTTATAGACTTAAATTTAGTTTATAAGATCATTAATATCAAAAATATTAAAATCAAAGGTAAGCTTTAGTTCTAAGAATGTTTCCACATCCATATGCTTTCGATCACAAATATTTTTCATTCATATAGTTACAATTAAAAAAATTCAGGTTTAAAACCAAGCATAAGAAATGAAAAATAATGTATGACCGGATGTATTTTTTTGAAAAATAGAAGAAATCAGTCTTATTTCTGATAACTATTAAATATTTAGACAGTTTTATTTGAATTGAAATCTCAATATAAATTATAAAATCTATAAAGTATAAAACATAAAAAGATTACATTATAAGCAATTAAGGAGAAAAGAATTATGAATTGCATGGATTTTAGAAGAATATTGTGGTAGTAAAATGCAAATTTGCAAATCAATGCAAAATTTTTGTCACGAACGTACACATCTAATTTAAATTATGTAGAATTCGGTAAGCTTCAATGAGGAGGAATAGTATACCAAGATTTAGTTTTGGAAATGAGCCTACATTTAATTAATTAGAAGTTTGGGGCATCGTACCTAATCTACTCCAAAATATAAAATTCATTTAAAGAAATGTAGCTAATAAGAGTAGCTTTCACTGATTATCTGCAGAATTTTTTATAAATATTGTATAAATATTTGTAACTTGAATAAAAAATATTTATAGTGATTCGGAAACAGTAGGTCCTTGTCTAATTAAATCCGGTGTGCAAGAAGAAAAAGTCAAGTAAACAAAACCAATCAAAAGTCCTTCTAGATAGTAAATTAAATGCCAGATATTAAAATACCCAATATATAGGTTTGGTATTCAAGATCGAAATTTAGTTATAAAACCAAACTTAAATTTTCGGCCTATTGATTTTCAAAATACTTTTGCTCGGCTTATCAGTTCTGAATCAAGTGAAAGTTTGAAATAAAATATCAAGCTATAATTTTTTTTTAATTTAAAATTTTTATAATATTAATATGGTTTTTAATATTTGTTTAATGTAGGGTATTCAAAGAGTGGTTTTCGTTGGAAACTTTTTAAGAGTTAATACCATCTCCATGAAGTTGCTGGCTTACGCTATGGAATTTTGGTCAAGAGGCGCTCTCAAGGCTTTGTTTTTGGAACACGAGGTATTAATAAAAACATTTACCAATTCGAAAGTAAATTTATGAATACATAATTTGTGTTAATTAGTGAATAAGACTAAGCAGATATATTTACATACATGTTTATTTTCTATTTTCAGGGATATTTCGGAGCTGTTGGTTCTTTGCAAGAATTGATGAAAGCTCCATAAGATCTTAATGTTCCTTTTCTGAAAAGGAATTATTTTACATGTATTATAATGAATAATGTTTCGCGTACAAAATATGTTCTTGTACTTAAGACCTCATATTGCATTTAATACAATTGCAAGTCTTCTAAATTCATTATTTGTTATAACAAACTCATTCCGTATACGTTTATTCATAAATTAGTTTTTAAAATTTTAAAGTTAAAAAGCGTTAACAAATTTAGAATTAAAAGCAGTGAAAACATTAATGCTCATTTATTGTAAGCTGAACGGTGCAACAATTTTATTTGTACAGTCATTTACTTAATAAAGATTTTGGAAAATGATTTTTTTTTCTGTTTAAATATTTTTATAAGCATTTTTCGTGATTTATTACAGTTCTTATATTTCTTACTGTCATAAAAACTTATGCGTGGTCATACATGTCACTGCTGCTGTTAATTTAATTAAGTTTTGCAATTTTTTTTTAGATTTTGATTTTTGTTTATGGTTGTTATAGTAAATTTAAATAATTTATAATATCAATTGTTGTAAAAACTCAAAATAGGAAACGCTAATTTAATTGAGAAATACAGGATTAGAGTTATTTACCTAAAATATTTTCTTGCAAAGTTTTAATTATTTTTGAGTGATAATTACGTACGAATTTTTATTCGATATTAATTCTAGAAAAAAATTGAGTCAATGGTTTTACATTGTAGGCTAAAATGAAATCATAAATAAAAACTAATTTCGCTTGAAGAAGTTTTTGTTATACAACAACTTTGTATATTTAATTTCCATGTTGTAAATTATCTAAGATATTTTAATGTTAATTATCTTATGTTAAGACCTAAATTTACCAATTATATTCTCTTTTAACTACCACTTATATAAATCCATAATAAAATTATAAATAAAAAGCTTAAATTACAAGCGTATAATTTTTCAAACTAATAATCTGATCTGAATTTGAAGATTCAGTTTTCACACAAATTTAAAGAAATTATATTTTATAAATATAAAGCCCATTTTTTGTGCTGATAAATAAGGCTATAACAAATTAAAGCTATATTTCTCAATACAACAGCTCAGAAGACTGATTTCTTTTACTGAATATATTTGTCGTAATTACACCTTATTGCTGCGGTTGAATTGGCCCTTTTGTACAGAAAATGACTTGACATTGAAACAAGTTTGATAAGAAAATATTTTATATTTGTTCAAATAATAAATACGTGTATGTTTTGGAAAAACTAATGAAGTCCAATTACTAAAAAGTTTGCAGTCTGGTAATTGGACGAAAATTCAAAATATTTTTTGGAAACTCGATCTAAAACCAAACTATTTAGATTACATTTTAAATTTCGTTATCTTGATGTGTGTTGATTTAGCATTTATAAATGTAACAAGGAGGCAAATTTCCTTAAAAGATATTTTTTACACCAAAACAATGAATTTTGCTATTTTAGTGGTTATTAAAAATTTATTAATCTTAAGTGTCTTTGTTACTTGAAAAGCAAACTCAAAACTTATTTCAGAAAAGTATTTTTATTTAGGCAAATTTCTTAAAACATTTTATTTTGAATTTTTTTTTTAATCAAAAACCATTTTTTCTGAATGTAAAACATCTAATTGTGTCCATAATTTATGGAGTATTTATATAACCCTGATAATTTCATAACTTTAAACAAATTTTTCTGATCTCTTATTATGAATCTAATAATTAAAATAAAACATAAAAAGTAGAGATCTTTAATGAAAAAGTAGACTTCAGTCTAAAAAGTTCTGCTTTTGCTTTAAAAACAAAAACCAAGTAAATGAAAACCATGAGACAGTCATATTGTTTATTTATATTGATTTTATTACTAAATGAATATTATATTTTTAAATAGCTACATCAATCTTTTTTGTTTAATAAGGAAGTTTCATATTAAATGTTGTACACTGAATATCAGAAATTTCGTTGACTAATAATTGTCATGATATATGTGGATTTGTATATTAATGTATACTTTCACAAAATTACCTTATTTAGTGGAATTGTCAATAAAATTGATAGTTAATATTTAGATAAAAAAATAGTTAAACAGTAAAGAAGAAATTTTTATCGATTAACTATTTTACTTTATTTTTTTACAGAAGAAAAGTTTTACTATTTACATACGTTTGGGTTCTGGCTTGGCGCAGCTTGTCCTTTTTGGACCTTGCGCCACAAAACCCAACCAACCAACCTTTGGATTCTGGCTTTATTCTTGATGAATTCATATGATTAACTTGCACATTGTTACTAAGACTTGTATTGCTACACATGTGGTGTTAGGGTTAATGATTCTAGAAAGATATGGTGGCTTTTATCCAAAATAGCATTTTTTCCGACCATGCTTAAAAATATCTATTTCCCTCAATTTACGAATAACAGTAACTCAATTACTTATTCAATTATTCTAGTTTTACTGATAGTTTAAATATTAACGAAATATTTTTATATCTGGCTTGAAGTTGCAATTTTAGTTGAACAATTGTGTTTCAGCATAAAGATTTTTATATAATTTTTTTTTTCAATCAAATTGTTAAATATTCATTTCGTTTCTTGAGTATACATCAAACTTATATATAACATGCTTAGGCCAGAATTTACAATTTTGATTAATTTTCATACATTTTAAATAATAAATTTTAAATTGAGATCTATACTTCAGAAGCAGGAAACTTTTGAAGTATTAAAATAGCTATTTTTTGCTAGTTAATGTAAGACAAAATTATAGTTTTAGAAACATGTAATGTCAATTTCACATAATTTAAGTTAAAATTTGGATTGAATGTTAAAGTGAATTTTCAAGCTCAACTAGATATTGTTTTAATTTGTACAAACATTTTCATATCATTATTCAAACTAATAGTTGTAATATATTCTTACTAATCATATAACTACATTAACTTTTTTCTAAGAATCATCAAATGAAATGTATAAAATTGTATTTAAATGTCATGTATTACTGACATCTAGTAACAAAACAAGCGGTAAAAATTTACTGTACGGTCGCTTTTGGCTACTTTTTCAAAAAATTGCCAAAAATCTCGCCAATCTGCACATACATGTTTTGAAAATAAACAGAATATTCCATTTTCATTGGTCGGTTCCCATTTTGTCAGAATCCTTCAAATTTTTCATTCGTCTTAATCCCTCATTTTGATTGGTCAGAATCGGTCGGGTTGCAGAAAATGTTATTTATCGCCAACTTTGGAAAATCGCGCCAAGAGCGGCCGTACAGTAAATCGGAGCCAAACAAGCAATTCTGACAAAGCATTTTCAAAGTTTCGATATTATGCTAATTATATTCCTTCAACGAGGGCAATTGCTAATTTATCAATTACATAGAAGTGTTAAAATAAATGACTTTTGTTTGTGTATATTTCTTTTTTAAACTGGTAATAATATTGGTAAAAAAAATTTGAATTTTGGATAAAACGTTTAATTAATTATAAAATAAAAGTATAATTAAAATTAAACATAATTAAAAGGTAAATTTATTAATTTGGGTTTCGAATAAAGTAGAAAAATTTCGTGAGAGATGTCAGAAGTATTTAAATTATCACAGTTAACTAAAACTTAAAGCACGCTATTGTGAGGCTATCCTAAAACTATTAAAAAGCAATGCTAAAAGCACCTTTATAAGTGAATATGGATCCACTAAAATTTTATTATTGATCATGAAAATTATTTTTTTAAATTTTATAAACAGCAGCGTAAATTCCAATATGCGTTTTATGCTCAAAATATGAAAAAAAAAAAAAAAAACGCCTATATAAATAAAAAAAATATGAAAAATGAAAGAAAGCTTCTTTTATTTTCACGAGCTTTTAAGCTCTTACGTTTTTCTGAGGCGGAAATCAGTCGACATGTTTACGCAAAAATAAATGCATTAAAAAACGATTCATTCCTATTAATAAAAAAAAAATCACACTAACATTAATTATATAGATTTCCTGGTCTACTTTTCTCCGATTTCGCCGGCATCTTATTGTATTTCCGCCAGAGAAAATAACGTTGTAAGTAATCCACGATGTGTCTTGAATCTTCATCCGATTAAAGATATCTTGTTTTCACAAGTAGGTAATTGATAAAAAATAATGATTAGAACTGTAATGTTTGAAAAAAAATTGGTGTCTTAAATGCAAAGAAAATGTAAGAGAAAGTTTTTAAGGAATTGAATATATAAAAATAGTTTAGATTCTTATAGTTTATTTAGCATTTTTATTTATGTTTGTGATTCAAATAATTTACCGATTAAAATTATGTTGTATTGAACAGGTTATAGTTCAACACATATACACTTTAAGCATAACTTGTTCTAGCTAACCTTGTTCTCATTTGTTATCGCATTAAAAAAATCGGTCCAAGACGAAATGGTAGTATACTTGCATTGTAAAGAAATTTCAAAATTACTTTTTACAGATGTTTCCTGATGTGTATGCTTTCTGGATCTAATCTTGAAATGTCCATAGTTGTTTTCTCAGGAGTTTTTAAGATCACAAGTACTTTAAAACCAACTATAAGCGGCAGTAATTAAATTTTATAACCCAGTTGGTAAATACAAATTAGTTCCCAAACTATAAAATTAATAATTCTAAACGATATTCGTTTTTCATATCTTTGTGACTTCGTTGGAACATATACAGCTATTTCATGCATTATGTACTAGTTGGGACGTAAAATGTTTTTCACGTGAAAAAAATCAGCTTCTCACACTTTACAGGCAATTCTTTTTAAAACAGAAAAGCTCTTTTTCAAACCCTACCTCCTTTTTATTCCTTACGTTAACTTTTAAACTCTGTGGAGTTTTAATGGCTTACCTTTAAATCCTTTTTTTCTTTTTATTTTGGTCAATGAAGTAATTTCTCGATTGATTCGACTTTTTTTTTTCACACTACTGATTTCGCTTAGAAACGGTTGAGTTGCGCTCGAAACGTTACTTTTTTTTAAAGGTTTTTTGTTATATTTTTAGAACTTAATTTTTCTAGCCTGTCTTTATCATGATGTAGTACCTGAAAGCACCTGACCACAACCGAAATACTTTGGGAGCTTTCTCTTTCAAAATAATTTGTTTGGGAAAATGGACGATTTCACACTATGTCAATAATTGAGAAACTTCGAAGTAACATCTTTTTTACCTATTATATTTATTGAAATTAAATGGCTTCAATGCTATGAATTTGTATGCATACATTAACTAATATCTTATTTGGAAATTTATTTAATGCTACCTTGAATATTTATATCTATTAATCTATCTTGTCAGATTGTATTATTCTTTAATGGGCAACATAAAAATTTAAATAAAAATTCACTTATATTAAACTTAAAACATTATGGTTTGCTACATTTATTTAATATTTTTGTTATTTTTTTTTTCTCATTAATTTTACTATCCTTGATATAATGTATTTTTATTTTTACCAAATTTAATTAATGTATCTCCGTTATTATAAAGGAAAATACTGGAAAACAATGATATAATTTTTAATATTATTAATTGCATAAACGCTAAATTAGTTTCTTTAAAATAAAGAAAATATTGGTATTTCTACTTTAAGAAAGTATATAAGTATTTTCTTAATATAGCGGAAAATAGTATTTTTAAATTAAAACATCATAACCAAAAAACTAGATTGCAATTATATATTTCTCAATGCTTTATGAAAGTATGTTTTATGGACACTAGATGGCGACATCAATAATTTTAAAGTTAATCAGAATAATTATCTTTTGACGCTGGGGTAGGGTTGACAATTTCAATACGTAAAACAACACAGGTGCTAGGTAGAAATTATTATTTTATATTTATAAATATATTTCTTTGAAAAGTCCTATAAAACTAATTTGTTGCTATGTAACCATGAATAAAATAACCCTTTAAAAATTTATGTTAAGTTCAACATTGCATGATAATTGATAATATGGGAAGACAAACACATTCATCAATTCTATTATATTTATATAAATACTTTCTAAGGAGATGCTAGTTATATTTTGATTTTTTAATCACTTCAAAAAAAATATTCATTATAACTAATTCAAAAAATTATATTTAAAATAAATTCAAAATGGTAAACATCAATTTTTTTAATATTGAATTAAAACAATATCAAAAATATTAAAAAAAAATCTGTAAAATAAAATATCATGAAATTTGATTAATTTTTATAAAACATATGTGACATGAAGATAATAATAGATGTATTTTATCTTGGTTTATCGCAGAATGTTTTCTTGCTTGAGGGTTGATTAAAAGGGGCTTTTAATTTAAAGTGACCATTACTATTACAAGTTTTAAAACCCCATATAAGAGTAGAATCCATGAACTGTTGAGCTGAAGACTAAAAACATGCATATAAATTTTCTTTGTAATTAACTGAATGATAAAACTTATAATTTTAAAGCTTGTGATTTGACACACCATAACATAAACAGTTCATGGATCATCAATAGAATGTCTACGACATGTAATAAAACTGTACATTTGTGAAAAATTTAAATTTTTAAACTATTTATAAAATATTCCCATAAATTTTTTTCATTAGTTAATAATAATGTATAAAACTCATTTTTTTTTTAATTTTAAAATTTGGAATACTTATTCTAAAAAAGTATTCCAAAACATAAAAATTTGCATTTTTTACTTAAGTTTACAATATGAAGGGAAAAATAAGGAATTGTTTAATAAAGGGAAATATCTTTACCAGAAGGAAATAAATGTAGAATTAAAAATGAAACTAAAATAGAAAACTTGAGTATATAATGTATTGATTACTGATGAAATCACTTAAAAAATATCTTAGATTCTGTTAAAAAAGGAATTGGGTGAATTTAACGTGATCGTAATTTGTATTTAAATTATAAATATACGCATGCAAAATATGTAAATCTATATTTTTAATGAGTTTGCGATTCTCAAATTTTTTTCAAATTGCATGTCAATTTCAATAATTTTAATTTCCCCAACGTTCCCGAACATTTAATTTCGAATTATTTTCATATTTACGCCACGAAATTGAAATATTTAGTTAAAACTGTATACGTATATTCATACGTTTTAAATTATTATTTCAGTTTAAGCCAACGAAAGACGTATGCATTTTAATTCAGAAAGAATATCTGTAAATGTTAATTTTTCATAATTTATTCACCCTAACATTGTGTTTTCCATAAAAAGAGTAGTAACTTCTCTTTTCATTTTCATTATCGAATGTTTTAATTTAAAATTTTTTCAGTAAATGTTAAAAGTTTTCGATTATATGGCCTTGTTTTCTGAAGTCTAATTTCCATGATATATTTCTGGCGTCATTTTATAAATAGATAAGATTGTTTTTAATCTAATTTAGTCTTAATATATCCTATATATCGCTGTAGGTGTCTGTTGAATATATCATTCAACCATAGTTTTACACTTTATAAATGATTTTTATAATTTTTTTTATCTTTATATTAAACCTTAAAATGAGCAAAACAATAAAAAAGAATGGACAGTAAATTTATTAAGAAAATTCTCAGTAACAACTTTAAAATAATTATCAGTAACTTAAAATTAAATTAAACTGATTTGTGGACAACCTCGTTTCGATTATAAAGTATTCTGAATTAGAAATACTTTTTATGCAAACTATACTTTTTAAATATATATATATCATGTTTTTGTATATGGAGATACGATTCATCTAAAGTATATATAGTTCTATATTGTATCAGAAAATAAATTCAAAATATTTATACAAAAGCAAAGTGTTATGTATGTTAATTAAAGTGTGGAATTTCTGGAACAGTGATACTTCAAATGACGCAGTTCTACGCATTTTTATTGCTGAAAACTTCGTTTAATCCTTTTGTTTGTTGCAACAGAAAGTGAATCATTTTACATGGTGAAACACAATTTGCTTAATAGCACGTGCAAGAGCGTAACTTTTGAAAGAGTAAACGAAAGAGTTTATGAATATGAATGGTTTCACTTATTCAGCATTCTTAGAGCGTTTTCTTTCCTTACTCATTTTGGCAATGGATTGTTTCCATTTAATGGCACTTGAGCAACAAAACATTCTTTTAAGGTCGATAACGTATGCAGAGCTAAATCTAGATCTCTTATTTAATTAATAACTTCTTTGATACCATTAAATGGTTTTTTTTTCATTAAATTAAAAGAATGGTGAGGTTTTATAAATATGATTTAAGAAACAAAAGAGTATCATATTATGTTCATACACTTTAGAAGCCACGGCGATGCAGTTACAAAAATATTTTCTGGTTTTTTTCAGTTCAAGCAATTTAAGTTTATTTCCTAATTTGGATAACTGAGTAATCCTCACTCTGGATTTGGCTTCAGGGCTCGGTTCTCTGCGTGAGCGTTGTTGTTTGCAATGGTTTGGAACCTATTTCAAACTTTAGGTCCCCGTCTAATTAGCCTTCATGCATAATAAAATGGTCACTAAGCGAGAAGCAATACCACTCTGTGCAGGCTGTTTATTATGTTTCCATTTAATCAGCGTGTCCTTATAAGTAATATGGCCGTAAAGTGACAGATAAGAATCACAATACAAAAAGAGAATGTCAAAAGAATTTAGTTATATTCTGCTTCTAGTTTTGAGCTAAACCAAAACAAATTTTTTTTTAAAGTATAAAATTTTATGCAATATAAGTATAAGAGATTGCCTTTAAAGAATATACCTTTTTTTTTATTGAGTGAGCACATAACATGTAAAATACAGCTTTCACGGCTAACTAAATTAATTTTTTGAATTCCCGTCAAATGTATGGAGAGAGATATCGCGCTAAATTAGGTTTCAAAAACGATCAAATCTAAAATAATGTCAATAATTTAAAGATGAAAAATCTAGTTAGATTATCCATATAAAATTGAATCCGGAGTAAAATCTCTTAAAAGTTATTTTTTTTAAATTCCCGAGGGCTGTAACTTTGATAAAGATGCAAAAAGTACAAAAATCCACCCCGGAAAGACAGTAAAAAAGCATTTATAAGACATTCTGAGGGTAAGATTCTCATGCTTTTCACGATTGCAACCTACATTAAGGAAGACAAATTAGCGGTGATCCACCTTCTCAGAGGCGACTCTGGGGCAGGCGGATAAGAACTGGCACTTAACGTTAGCCGCCTTTTAAAGAAAGTTTTGTTAAATAAGGAATGGACAATCTCTATTTGAAAAAAAAAATAAATAAATAAAAAAGTAAAAATTAGAGTCTAGTCAAGGTTAGAATATTTATCCTTATACTATACAAGTAAATATTTTCATAGCAATCCATTGAAGTACATTTTAATAGTACTTCCATACATTAAAATATATTTATATTAATGTCTTTATGAACTGTTTAAGTATGAAGCAAGAAAACAATTTTGTACAATTGTAAAGAAAAAATATGTTAACTGCAAATGCCCTCAATTTGCTATCGTATCGAAATCACATACTTGCATGAAAATACTAAATATTGTGTAAGAAATAAGGTAAAAAGTGTGTTTTCACACTCAAAGCTTACACAAAACACTAAATTTAAAATGTGTATATTTACTCATTTGACATTTAACATGATTTATATATGGTGTACTTTAAGGAACATTGAAAATAACGCAACAAGAAGGCAGCAGAAAATTGAAATGAAATTTTATACAGATGTCAGATTCACTTGATCCTAAAATAACAAGTAAATTATAATGTGTGCAAATATAGGCAAATACAGTGCAACCCCAATAGCAGGTCGCATCGCCTACTGCTGCAATACACGTCGCCACACGGTTCGGCATTGAGTTGATTAGACGTCTCATGTCCTAGACAGATGCAACCACAAATCTTGAACAGCTATCACCAAATCATGTACAGAGTTTCAGCTGATCCCAAACATGGTCTATCGATGATAACCTAGAGAGCGGCCGGCCACGGAAGAGTCTGAAAATGAAGTAGGAAGTTTTCAGCAACACGAGCTGGATGCGAATTAGCATTATCTTGTTGGAAAATTGTCCCTTGAAGACCATTTAGGAAAGTCACACGTGGGATCAAAGAATGTAATCAACATAACGCTCACCCGTTAAGGTTTTACATATCACAACTGGAGTAGACCGGCTGCATAGACTTCCAGACCATTATACCTTCTGTGTGGTAAATGTGTCATGCGACAGTGTGGATGTACCGTTTCTTAGAGCACCTCCATACCCGTACGCGGTTATCATGTTTCCAAAACGAACCGAGATTCATCACTAAACATCACGTTTTGACTATCGTCGCTCGCGCTTGGCTACACTGTAGACAGAGTTATCAATGTTGCGATATTAAAGGTAATACACGAAACGAGTGCTTGAATCACAGAATCGCTTCTGCAAGGAGTCTGAAAATGGTTTGTGGAACAACAGGCATCTCTACATCTGAGTATCTGCACGGGATCCACCAGCGCTTGTCGCACGATTCTTCATTTCTCTCGCCTCATCCGGTCGTTCTAGAGCCGGTACGCTGCATGTGGGTATCATCTCGTGTCTACTACTCCCAATATGTTCTGACGGCACACCCAGAATAATCGACCTGTCTGCTGTTTTCAAGCCGGTAATGAAGCTCCTCTGAAACTGATTTAACTATGCGAAATATCTTCTCACACGTCTCCTTGGCATTCTTTGCTTCTTAAAGTCCTTCTAGCGTTGGCATGTGTCAGTCAGGTTTCTGAATCTTCCTATCTACACCAGTTTAAATAGGGCCTGCTTCCGGATGTGGCGCAACTGCCGGATGTGTAACTATGTGCATTGGCATCAAACTTGAATCATTTGTAAATCGGACCTCATAGTACTTCACTGAAAAGTTTTGCGCTTGTACCTTTCTTCCTTCTTGGTGAGCTACTTTCAGTGTTCCTGAGTGTCGATATGATACAGATATTTATCAATAATTATTATTTGGAGTTTCTGTAGTTTCCAAGTTCTCGAACCGCTGTCAAATAAGGACAGGGGATGCTACATTTCTGTTTTCTGCATTTATTTTCCCTTCATTTATGGCGGATACTTAAGTGCTTCACAGATTCCATTTTTGTAGCACATAAATAAGACGCTCTGTCCATGAAAAGTTCAAGATATCCGTATCGGACCGTTTTGAATTATTAAGTTTTGTTTCTGTATCTATTCTGTTCAGAAAAGAGAGCGTGGTATGAATAGTTTAAGTTGTTTGACTCCAGTATTTAAGAAGAGTTCTATAGTGATTTCTATAAAACGTGATCACCTCGCTTGATTAAAGAATAAATCATAAGATTACAAATCTTAATTGCTAGAATCGAATGTTTTATCTTTGTTAAAAATTCATTTAAAGAATACGTAAAAGTAAATTTTATATCTATTAAATTCTGTAAAATATATTTGAAAATTTAAGATCAATAGATGCGCGTTTTTATGAAGCTCTAATTTACGAACCCTCACAATTTAACGAGCTAGCGTTTGTCCCTAACATGATCCCACAGAGAATAATAATTTTAATTCCCATTTACGACCTAAAACTTAAAAAATTTTCATTTATGCAGACACATTTCCATGTCTCTTTCGCTTTCATTTATATTTACCTCCTAATTTTTTTTCTTTTATGGTTGAGATGCTTGGACAAACATTTTTATTTCAGAACCATGAAAATTCCTTCACATAGTAAAAAACTAACTGCATTGCTGTTGTTGAAATTCTGGATTTTTTTAAGCCGTTCGTGTGGAATTTCTTCCTCCCGATCAAACTTCCGTTTTCAGCCTATGCATCAGAGTATATCATCAATCGTTTCAATCAGTATATCGTAAGAAATTTCGGTAAGGAATAAAATTACGGCTTGAGAATTATTATGGCAAGGAATAATTATATATGGCCTTAAAAGTTTACATTCTAATCACAATGCTATTGTCAGTCTATGCTTGGAATACATAGCAGAAGAACGTTATCATTATCATGTATCCAGACTTTATTGAAGAAATCACTATATATGAATTTTTACCTGATGTCTTGAATGAAGATGGGTTCTTGAATTTTGACAAGGAAATCCACTGCGGTCCAAAATTTCATTTCACTCAGATGAAATTTGTACGCAAAAATCAAATGATTAAGCAATCGAGAACATTATGAATGAGAGTGGAAAAGAATTTCCAGATATCGAACAAGAAGTATTGATGAAAGAACGCTTTCCGTACATAAAAAAAAAAAAAACGGAAAAATGTGTTTTTGAAAGTGTAGTTTAGAAACAAAAATATAAACGATTCTTTGCCTGATTTTTCATCGATAGAGTGAAATTAAAAATTATTTTTGATGAATGAATTTTATTTTGCATGTGTTTTCTCTATTGAGCATACTAAAAATTTTTTAAATTATATTTTACTTATAAACAGTGAGTAATTTATTTAAAAAAAAGTTAATTTTTTAAAGTTTAACACTTATTTTTCTATTTTAAGAATTTTTGATTTAAGAACTATTTTTTTTTCATCCTGACGTATTTACAGAAACAAATGTCTAGTATATATTTGAGATTAAAATTATAGATTCCTAATAAATCATAAGTACCAATATACTAGTAAGATGTTTGTATAACACTTTTGTTATATATATATATATATATATATATATATATATATATATATATATATATATATATATATATATTAGATACTTTTATAATTTTTCTTATTTATTTGAAAATATTGTAAGTTGTACGCATTAAAAGTCAAAAGTATGTATATCCAATACATTTTAATCATATGAGTTACATATTAAATTTAATAATTTAAAAAATCAAACAAATATAAATAATGCTACAAATGCCATGAAAATACGTATGTTATATAAATTGAAATATCATTACGATTGTGACAAAATTTGAAAAATGTGAACTTAATCTTAAATTTATTTCTAAGGGGAAGATTAAGTTTCGGTAAGTCAAGGAGACAAAAGCATTCGTAAATTTAGATTTTCTTTCCTTTTCAAAAGCTAGTTGAGTTTTATGCATCAAGGATCACTGTCGAAATCCTTGAAGAGAAACTGCAGAAATGAAACGATAATTTTTAATAAACCTTAATCACCCTAGTAAGTTTAAGGAATTGTTTGAAAATATTATTTTAAAATCAAAAATCTTGATCAATATCATCAAAGAAGTTTAAATCAAAATTTGTCACAATGCAGACACACAAAGAAACTCCTATTAAGGATATAAAAGCTTATTATTCAGTATTCATAAGAACAAATTAGAAAATAAATGCTCTTAAGACAAATGCAACTAAGGATTTTGGTTGTAGAAACTATGAAGTGTCGCGTCTTAAAAAGACAACGATAACAGAGTCTAAGAGCTTGCTTGAAAGGAAAAGACTTGCTATCAGAAGTGAGTGAATGTGTGTTAACTTTTTCATTCAATTTAAAGGCAAATAATGGAATAATGGAAGAAGAAAAAACTCCAGTCAAAATATCTTTGCTTGCCAGTCAAAATTTTGGAAGAAGTTAATTAAAAGATGAATGCTCGCCGAATACACATTATTTAAGAGAAGATGGGTAGCAAAATTGCTTATTGATTAGATCCCCATTGATACTGTGTGAATCAGTTTGATATCAAATGCTCTTAAAAACAGTATTTATTTGCAGAGCGTGCAAAAAATACTGTTTAAAATACTTTAAGCGTGCAGAGCTTAATACAAAGAGAGAGAGATTTAGGTGTTAAAATATTCTGATTTCATATTACCCACTGTCTTATTTATCTGAATGTCATCAAGCACTAATTCTTTCAGAATACTCTGAAATTTTTGAGAAATAGCGTGGATATTATATCATATTGGTGTGTTTTTGTTGAAGAAATTCTATTAGTTTTATTGAATCAGAGTATGTAATGTCATGTGAAAGTAAATCTCACAAACATTCCCTTGAAGAATTTCTGAAAGGCATTTAGCAGTCTTTTTTCTCAATTTGTTGGCTTTGAACACAGCATTTTTGAAGAAAACCATTATTTACGTTACTTTTATCATAACACATTATCTTCTCGCTATTGTGGGCAGAGGATCATCTTCGCCTACCTATAACTTGTTAATACTAGATTATTCTTTCAAATGTTTGATATTTTTTATTCACATTAAATTAAAATTTAAACCTTTGATGAATTATTTATAAAAAGATTTTTCACACATGAACAAAATACATAAAGCATAACACTGAAGACGAATAATTTCACGAATTTAAATGTGTTTTTATAAGACTCATTATTTAATATTTTAAGTAAAAATATTGAATAATTTAAATTGTATACTGTAAAGTTATTTACATAATACATTTATCATGCAATAAAAGTTTAAACAATTAATGTTTATGAAAAATACTTTGCATATATATATATATATATATATATATATATATATATATATATATAT
>JAPDSC010111371.1:1365-24572 GCA_026290005.1 Latrodectus geometricus | reverse complement strand
ATATATATATATATATATATATATATATATATAACTTAAAGTTAAGAAATGGACGAAAAACATTTAATTACAAGAGAATCAAAACAGACCGACCTTATATATATAATTATGTATATAACATAATATTTTGACCAATAAAACTTCTAGTGAAAAGTATATTTCCTAATTCTTAAATAAAATTATTTTGAGGAAACTACTCAGAGTTTTAGCTAATAAACTGAAGTACAATAAGCAATATCAACATTTTCAATATTTCCACGATTTGATATAAAGCATGGTGCTAACATTCATTCGAATCTTTGTCCTGCAAGAGCAATTGATGCGTGAAAAAATCCGGAAACCTGATATTATTTTGCGACTTTCTCACGGTTTTCGTGTGAGAGGAAAAAAAAAAAAAAAAAAACACATCCTTGTTTTTTGTCTTCTCTTTTCTTGAGAGAAAACCAATGAAGCGCGAACAGGTACTAAAATTTAAAAATTGAATTTTTAACGGATGATCAAATGCTTTTAAGACAAGAATATAAAAAATTGGCTCGCAAATTTTATTGTAATTCAAAATATTTATATAATTTTTGAGTGTTTTATATAAATACAAGAAACTATTTTGGAAAATTTTCGCGCGCGCGAAAGGTGTGACACATATCTAAAATAAAATAATTTTAAATATTTAGAATACTATTATCTAGTATTTTTATGGCATAGATTTCAATGACAGATGAGGATAAATTAAAATCCTGGAAGTATTTTGCCATCGCATAGTAAACAACGTCATTTTTTTTTCTTAAAAAAAAAAAAAAAAAACTTTACAACATTTTTTTGGCTGTTGTAAAATATTTTAATTTTCAACCTTTGTCCCGGTTGTCTTTCGGAAGGACATTTAATGGATAATTTGCCATATTTCTATACTGCATGAAAGAAGACCGGAAAACTCTCATGCACTCACTTTAAAGGTGCACTTTTGGAAAGCAGAAACAAAATAATTATCTTCTATTTTTCATCAGCTGACACACACATTGTACCTGAAACGTTAGATCTCAGCAAATATGCTAATAGTGGAAGTTAAGCGCATTGCCTTAAGTTTTCATAAATTATTTAATTCCATATTTGAATAAGAATTTGCATTAAGATTTACAGAAATATTTAATATTACAGACATAAAATTCCAGTTTAATTTAGGATACTCTTTTAAATTTAAACTAAACACATAGAACTTAATTAACTCAAGATATGACTGTGAATCAGAATTTGAATTACTTATATTATGAAAGATTAAAAAATTTTTAAATTAAAATTTAAGAAATATATGGTTATGTATATAATTTTTGAAATGAGAAATACTAATTTTTAACAAATCAATAAAGTGCTGGTCAAAGTTTGTAAAGAATTTATTTTTGAGAAAAATGACAGTTTAATTTCAAAGCAATTTATTAGTTCTTATGTTTCCGCTTTCCATAAGCACACCAGTTGGAGTGAGTGCTTTAGAGTTGAAAAATTGAAAACGTATGTAAATTACTTTTGTAATTCAAACTTTATTTCACTAAGAATCTTATATCGTAAAACTATAATATTTATTATTTTCGAGTGATATATTTTTTAAATAATTCAATGAAAAATTTAAATAAAAAGGATAGAATGATTAAAAACATAAAAAAAACCTTAAAAATAACACTCTATTCGTTTTTTTTACATTACACACACGTTTAGGGGAGCCATAAAAAAATATTTGTCCCCGTATTTTCCCAAACAGCTTACAAAAACCTGATTTCAAACCTCCAGGTGTGATATATAAAAAGATCAATATGTCATTCCCAAGCAAATAAACCAACAAGTACCCCTGAAAAAGCTCTATTGTATTCACGTAATCTTTTCTATTTGAAGAAAAGCTGAGACGCGGGTGGTATTTAACATTCTCGACACGTTATTCTCCCCCTGAGAGGACCCCCTGTTCCCTGTAGGGCCTCCTCTTCAGGTACCTAATGACCGAGGGGTAGCCTCAATTATTCCTCCTAAAAAACACAGGAATGCAAGCTGTAGTCAGTAGGAATTTCTAAACTCCTCTTGAATTTGGAGTAGAGCTCACAGAAAAAGCTTTAAAATTATTTTTTTAAAAAATTCACACCATCAATTGCATAAAGCTGAATTTAAGCATGCGTTTTTGCGTGAGTGTGTATTTATGATAATAATTATATATATATATAATAAAATAAATAAAAAAACATATATTTACATTAAATACATTAATATAAGTGATGTTTAATACAAATGAATATAATAAGCAGAAACGTGTTAAATAGATTAATTGCTTTGAAGAAATTTGAATGAATTTATAAAATGGATTATTAAAATTACATTTCATAGCTCTGAGATCTCAATAAGTTATTATATTCTCAGCAATGAAAATAAAATTTCTTAGAAAGTTTCTAAATATGTAGCAAATCCAAGATTCTTACAAAAATACTTTATGTAACTTACTTCCATTGTAAATGCATTATACACAAAAAATTTAAGCTGGAAACTACAAAACAATTTTATTTAATAATATGAGGCAGAAAAAATTTATTTTTCATACCCATACATAAATAGCTCCATTGTAATTATTACTGACACCAGTTTATTTCAGATACGAGGACATGTTTTAATAGTTGCTTAAATATTGATTAATTATGTTTAAACGTTATTAAAAATAACAAATTTAAACAATTTGAAATATATAAAAAAGCGATTATAGTTTGCAACAAGTGAAAAAGTAAAGTGTGTTAACGAGATTAATTGCTTTGAAACAAGAATTGTTGTTATTTTGGATGTGTTGATATTTAGGTTGCTGACAAACAAAAATGTTGATATTTTGAGCGCTCCAATGTTATAATAATTGCACCCAAATTGTTATTATAGGAACCAAGTAAATATGTAGGCTATTTTTATGTGTTCTCGGTGAAACTGAGCTGTTAAACAAATTTCACTCTTATCAATTTGAGCCAACCAACCTGTCTAGTGGTTAGCGTAAGTGATTACGGATGGGGAGGACCTGAGTTCGAATCCCAACCTGGGCATGGATGTACTTTCTCTTCCTATGTGTTTTTTGTCCTTTCATCAGATGATGGATGAATGTGGCCCGCCTTATTAATGGGTTTGTGGTGGTGTGACGTAGGTAATGCTACTCGCCTCCGTGACTTGGTTCACAGGTGTCCATCGAGTAACGATAAATGAGTAGCAGCTCTCCGGCCTTGTAGTGGCACGAAAGGGTTAATCATCCAAGTGTCCGCCATTAGAAAAAAAAACTTTTATAATTTTGAGCTGTAGTCATGTAACAGAGAACGCTTCAACTAACAATTTCTTTCCTGATCTATGCTATTCAGAGAAGATATTTAAGAGCCAGGAACTTTTAACTTGTTTGGGCTCTCTCAGCATGAATGTCTTCGATTACGTCAACTATTGAATGAACCAGGAGTTTATAAAATTTAGATCTTTAAAATTACAATGAAAAACAATTATCTCTCTGTAACAAAATAAATATAAAGTTACTGTATTGCTACAAGCATAATAAAGTTACGGCAATGTTTTCACTACTGTTTTAGTTCGCTTATAAATAAAAACATGTAGGTACAAAAATTATAATACAATAGAAGTATCAAATTATATTACAAAGTGAGACACTTATGATAACAATTTTACAAAATTGTGAAGTAAACTTTAAAAAAATAAAAATATATATATTTTTTAAAGTTATGTGACTTACAAAAAATCAATCTGAGAGATATCAACTTCTTAATCAACATTCGTTTGAGACATTTTTTTACAGAAATGTTTAAACATCATTGAGTTTTTTCTAAGATTTAATGGTTTAAAAAATTGTTTTGATAATAAAAAGAGCAAAATCATGTAATATTTGAGTTTTCACGAGCTAATATAAAATTTGATTAAGGCATTAAAATTACTTATAAAATATTCACATATGGTAATTATTTATGCTTGTGACTATTCCTCCTTAAAATGTATCAAAATAAAGACAAAATCACGAGAAAATACAAAAATCGAAAAGTTGACATTATTTTATGTGTTCGAGTTCATATTTACTCAATATTGGTTCGATGCGATCAAATTTCTGTCTTCAAACAAAATTCTAGTCACAACTAATTCACTTCGCAAACCAAAATTTTACTGAAATAATTCTTAAATTTAAGTGTAAGCTACGTTGTCATATTTTAAATATACATTTTCATATTTTTGTCAGAATAAATTCAAAATCTCATAAAAAATCCATAAATAAGTGTATATATCTTGTCTTTTTGTATCGAATTGTATAATTTCTTCTTACCCTTGTGTCTTTGATTCTTATTGTTCTTTAAGTTACACCTTGTATTATCTATATTGGCATTTATCTCATGGGCTGCTTTTGCTCTAGTTTGATTGCCAATAACATTTATTAATTAAGATTGGTTTATTGATTATTATATAATATTGTATTTCATTATTTCTATTGACAAAAATTATAATACAATAGAAGCTTATTATATTATATTAAGTCGTAACGTATCGTATTATATATATATATATATATACCTTGAACTCATTGTCATGGTAACCTAGTTGGTTAGGGCGTTTGTAATCGCCAGGTTGTGGACTCGAGTCCCGACCCACTTAAGACCGTCGTATTCACTAATGGTGACTATCGCAGGTAAAATATATCGTGGTCGCAATGTCCTCTATATTTCCATTCCAAATTAATAGCTCTGGGTTGGTTGGGTTTTATGGCGCAAGCTCCAATAAGGACAAATTGCTTAATAGCTCTGGGGGAGCTAGGAGCCAGGCGCTATGTCCTCTCTGGCTACCTATCTCTAAATTGGAAGACCCACATGGTCAACTATGACACTTTGACAACTATGATCTAAAGTCGTATTTCCAACCTCGTGGAGAAATGCTCTGTTGGGGAGAAAAAAAAAGAAGAAAAAAAAACGGAATATGCTCTTTCTGATTTCATTCACCCTGTCCCAGACGGGCGGGCTTGGCTTCGTCAATTGTCATTAGTAACAACAACAGCAACTTTGAACTCAAAACAGGAATGTGTCATTCGATTACTTCCACTTTGGTCATCAATTTTTACTGAGTAAAAATTGACTTCCACATCAATTTTTACTGGACAAAATAATGTTTTGTTGCTTGGGTCCACAATTTAAAGAACCAGGAACGAACATGAATAATCGTGCTCTAGTGACAAGCAAATGAAACAGTATACCTTTAAAATCAAAAGTATAAAAACTAATTACACGAAACAAGCGTGTTAACATAAATAAAATTAGGTTTAAACTATAGATAATGATTTCCAAGTTTTCAAGAAACTGTCAAGCAACTTTCTCGTGTATAACTGCCACTTTATATCCTGCGGTAGCAAATTTTAGTGTATGAAGAAGTTTCTTTGTGGTTCTCGTTAAAATAAGACCTCCTCCCTCCCAAAAAAATCAAAAATGTGATTTGGTGATAAGCAAATAATATAAAAAAATTTTAATATTAAAAGTTTTAAAGCTGGTAGCACGAATCAACAAGTGCTTTGATATAAGTGAAATTATAGATTATAATTTCTAAGCTTTTATGTAAGAAGGTGTATCCTTCCACTCTTGTAACACAACCTGACTTATACTTGGGGAATTTTTTATATAATATCAAAAAGCTTCTTATTAGTCACATGGCTAAGATACGCTAAATAATGGCCATCAATAAAATGCTGATATTATGATGAGGAAGTGAAATACCAAACTTTTAGGAAGAAAATTTTTTTTAAACTAAGAGTATGAACTGACGAGAGTTTTTATGTAATCCAAACTATTGCTTAAATTGCAAATGATACGTGCAAACTTTTATGTAAAAATAGTTTCTAAAAATCTTTGTGATTTTATAATTTGAAAATATAAATGACTTACAAGCATTCTTAGTATTATTAATTTAATTTGAAGCTTATTGAATAAAATACGCTTAGTAAATAAAGTAATAAATTGCAAATCTTATTAAACTACCCTGATATTTTTATAGCAAATTATTCAACAATTATAACTAAACATAGACTTCAGAAATTATTTATATTATATTAGCTTATGAAAGAATTTCCGAATCATGAATAAAACTATATCGATATGGCGTAAATAAAAGTCTAGTTCCACATCAAATGTACATTTCCAATATTTATTTCCTACTTGTAATTGTCATTTTAATGTAATTATTATACTCAACCTTTTCTTTGTTGCCTGTTTCTTATCTAAGAACATGCTAAGTACTTTGTTATTTACTCAAAATACTTAATAAATTGAAAAGATTAACATAACAATAATAGATATGAGTTTGAACAATTAGAAAAATGTAAAATTGAAGCATAATCATTGCATAAATTAAAAAATTTCATATAATAAACTTCTTCTATTTAATAAAATGTTTCTCAAAGACTTCCAAAATTGATGTTACAATAAGATGTATATGACCAGACATATTTAACTTTATATATTGTTTCATGAGTATTGTAAATAACCTTCAGCAAATTAAAAAACTATTTTTCCCGCATGTGGGTTATCTGTATTCTATGTTATTATTGATGATCAAATTAATGATTTTGTAAGGTTAATACCCTTTATGATATATGTGTGCAAATGAGTTTTATGTTTTTTTAGTAATATTTTTTTACAAGTATTCCTTTTTTTTCTTAATGCTTAGAGAAATTTATTTCCTAGTTTCTTTTCTTTAACTTTACAGATTAAAATAATATGGAAAGTTAAATAAAAGAATTTTAGTTTTCAAAGTGAATAATATTTCTATAGAGTTACATATCCGAAGTTCGTATGAAATGTCAAAATTATGTATATCTATATTCATTGATAATTTATCTAAGATAATAAGATTATATTTTAAGAGCAATCACTTTTTTACTAAAAAATAAAAGAAGCAACTGAAAAATATTAAAATACTGCTCTGAAAATTTTTTTTCAGTTGTTTGTCTACTTTTTTCATACTTCAAAAAAGATAAAGAGAACTATTCGATGAAGTTAATCGGGAGATGTTGCAAAATGTCTAAATCTTTGGTATTAATCTTTTTGCTACTATAATTGATGCCCATTTCAGTTTATTGCATTGTTTATTCATGCTCTTTACTATTTTTACTCATAATCTTTGTTTGAAATAATTGAAGCTTCATTATCATATGTAAAGGGAAGTACATTACATATGAAAAGGAAATATGAACGTGAACGAATTTAAATGTGAACTATTGCGAAAATGTTTCATACACGTGCAATAATCAGGCTTTCATAATTAATGTATATGCATGCAGATTTGAGATAGTGATTTATATATTAAGATTATCATCATTAAATACCATTGCTGTAACTAATTAGAGAATATTTTCTCTATACTCGAAATGGAATAGTACTTTTATGCATATATTTAGGTATATAATTATATGCAGTTAACTATTGCTTTAAGAAAATCTTATCTCTCATTACATTAATTAAACTATTATGTTACTATTATTATTACGTAGCATAATTAAATAATAAAATACAAATTAATATTCTCATAGAGACGTAGAAATGGAAAATATAACATCATTATATTGCAATGTTATTGTTATAGTTATTATTATACATTTCAATGATACTTAATGATAAATATATATTTTGATAAAAATGTTATTGTTTGAAATAAATCTTACAAGCGAAATAAATCTTGCAAGCTTCTGCAATAAAATTTATCAATAAATAAATTCGGATACACGACATTCATTGAATATATTTGTTACTATCACTTTATTAATTATATCACTTTATATAATTTGCTATATTAAATTCGCGGTATGTAATCAGGAAATAAAATTTTGCTTATTGTTTCCCTGATAATATGCCTCTACCACTTAGAAATTGGACCTGTCTACCATCAAATGGGATGAGAGATCTCGATATGAAATTTATATTGAGTCTTCGTTTCTGGTAGTATGAAATGACAATTACTAAGTCAATTCTCATAATTCAGAACTCGAAAAGAACCTGGGGGGAGGGCGTTACGCTGCACGTTCCCACCAATCATTTCAAAGTTACGATTTTGAATTAATAGAAAAAGAAAAAAGCGAACTGGAGTCTTATAATTGGCAGTAATAAGGGCTTTTGCTAGTTTTGTACAGCGAGGTGTTTATCAAATAAATCTTAACAGTTTCTTGCTGGAGGGGAATTTTCTGATTTAGCTTTGTAGGGAATTAATTGATGGATATTGTTTGACTTTTGCTTGTCCTATTTTTCCGAACTAAGTATATATAACCTTGGATGTACGCAATTGTTTTACAAAAATTAAACAACTAAACTTAACTTCAAATGATAATAAAAAAGCAAGGAATATATTTCTTTATTACTAGAAGCCAAACATGACATAATTGCTTTCCTCATAATTTAATGAATAAAACATGTTATTCCTTCACAAATTAAATAGTACATTATGTAGAATTATTATTATTTTTTTTCATTTGCCAGATTAAAAGATAATATTTATTTCTTGACGTCTATTAAGATGTTTTAGTATTATTTTAAAACTCAAAAGATGAATAAATAATTTTTTTTAGTCATTTTTCTGCACAATTAATGAAAACATTTTGAATAGAAGCTCATATAGGTTTATTCGGAATTGTTTGGAATTAAAACATATGATGATTAAATAATCCACTGTAATTTTTAGATAGGGAATCAGATTCAAATAAGATAATTTTCATTGAGTGAATGAAGTATATTATTCTTGAAATGTTTTACTTATTGTACCACTTGGAAACAATATTTGTTCAAAATTTTAAAGAATAAGATACAAATTAACATTCTCATTATTTTATTAGAAATCGTTCCACAAATGACCGAATGAATGAAAAAGAGAAATTTTACTGAATCTGTCATATATTATTCTTCTACAAGAAAAATGTTAGAAGGTAATTTTAAGTTAAAATTTAATTAATCCGATATGACATTTGAGTTAAGTTTTTCAGGATAATGTATATTGAGCAATATGACTTTTGCATTCTACAAAAATGACTGGTCTTTAGAAATAAAAATCGCAATTTCTATTTTGATCATTTCTGCACCATGAAACTGAAGCTATCATGTGGCTATATGAAAAAAAAGTAATTGTCTGAAAGAAAAGGGGGAAAAATGCCTGAAAAAATAAACAGGACGAGAAAGAAGTTTTCTATCTGGAGCAAAAATCAAATTTGTCATATAAGATCTTGTATAGTCATCTGTACAGTATTCACCAATATTGGTTGTTTTTGACGAAAAGAATCATGTTTTTGTCCCAAACAACCAAATACTTTTGTCTTTGTGAATAGACAGTGCCATTAATATTAGGTTGGAGAAAAAGAAATCCATTATTTTTACGTGAACTTTTTGTAACTACTTTTGGATTCACTTTGTAAAATGGTTTAAAACAGCTTTCATGTAGATTTTTAGGTCTTGCGCGTTACGACTGCTGACATGCGGTTAACTTCGATCATTTTTGATATTTTATAGACATTTTCGACGATGCTGTATCCACATGCGAGGTCCATCTCTAACATCAAAAATACCCGAACGGAATCGACGAAACAAAAATTGTACGTAACTGGTTGTTACAGTCTTATATAGGACAATAAGCACCTTTCACAATTTTAGCCACCCGGCTATCTTTTTCACCGTTACAAGAGAAAAACGAAAATGTATCGAATTTTCTGTTTGTTGTCTTCCATTTTTAAAAACCTTGTACTCGTAACTGAATTAATCAAACAAAAAACCGCAAGAGGATATTTTAGTGTCAAATGTCACCTTTCCAACGAGCATAAATCTGAAATTGTTTGATAGATACCTCACGAGATATCGATCACTATAGACGTCTACGGAAAAAATAATAGATTATTTTTTCCCCAACCTAATATTAATCTTACCACACGCGAGAAAAAGTTGTGGTGGAGTTATGCCAAATATTGTCCACAATAAATACAGCATCAACACCTTGAAATGAAAGTGATTTCTTGCAGTCAAAGGAAATAAACTTCTTATTAACTATTAAGGACAAGAAAATTAATGTAAATCTATTTTCAGCGTACGTGAATTGATAATTCTGAAATTTTTGCATACATTAATTTATTTAATATTTTCTAGAAGCCAATGACGAAATGAGCTTGTTATCTTTCATGACTTTTCTAGTTTAAGGAATGAGCATGATTGGCGTCATCAAATATTTTGAACTTATTTGCAAGCTCCTAACTATTTTGAAAATAACTGTTTTCAATGAGTTTCAAACTAATGGTTTTTTTACACCTTTAACTTCACTGATGGTTGTGCTGATTTCAATGATTTATAACTGAAATGTAATTAATTGTTTACCTTTGAGTTGTGCATTTAGTTACTGTGCTATTTTTCTATGGCATTTATATTTTTTTTCATGCTATAGCCATTATCGTATATCTATCTTATGATTTGATGATTAAATGTCACAAACGATTGAAAGTGACTATTCACCTTAATTATTTAAGCTTTATAAGTAAAGTATATTTACGTCTAGAAAATATCTATGTTAATGAAGTTTTTAATGATTGTGTGATTAAAAATTATCACATAAAATCACATACCTTTCATTTTTCTAATATAAGAAGATGATAGCATACCACGAAATGAACCCAAACAAATTCTTTATTTATAAGGTAAAATTTTACATACATTCAATACTCTTATAATATTGTTTTTTCACATTTAGTTAAATTAATTAAATTAGTGCATCAATTAAATGAATATATAATTAAGAAAATCGTGTTTTTGTGCAAACAAATAGATGACTTTCTTTTTATTCTTGAGAGTCTTTCTTTAACATTTCATAACAACTATTCTTTTACTTTTTTTTATGTTATTCAGCAATGTTATTTAATTAATAGCTTAAAGAAATAATTATATGAAACTACTTTGATATACCCCCCAAATCGGAAATTTGGCGACTTTTTTTCTCGCCAAGCCAAATACCTATTTTTGGCGCCTTTTTTCCTCGCCAAAATGGATTCTCACTAAATACAAAACTTTTAATAACAAATAAAACTTTAAAAAAAAAAAAAAAGGTACAAAATACAAGAAAATACTAAATTTGACAATAGCAAAAACCTAAAAGCTGAAAAAACTTAAATTGGATACACCAAAATAGGAAACAGCAACCCTAAAATGTCCGTAGGGAGTGCCAGATTTGGCGCTTAATTTTTTGGGGGGTAAATCAAAGTTGTTCCAATTATATGAAACAAGTATGATAAATGATGACTTAACAATCACATTAATTACATAATTTTTTTTAACTATTATTATAGTCTATTTTTTAGAACTCTATTCGTATGCAAGAATGTTGGTGTTTGAAGCAATGGTAAGAAGTGAAAGACGCAATTGATTTTTATACAAACTAGTTACCCAGTGAGCTATCTCCGAATAGGTAAAATATATTACGCTGACTCAGAAACTAAATAAATCAATGTAGTTAATATTTTATTCTGACATTTCAGCTCCATTAATCTTTTATGTAATTAAAGATATCTACTTAATTTAATTATTGGAATCAACTGTTAAATAAATTTTCCTGTTCGACTTTTATTAATTTCTCAATACGATTTTATACATATTTCGTAGGTATGAAATAAGTAAAAAGTATATGCTCTATAACTGGTTAAGTAAATTTGCAGTATTTTTAATATCTTTTCGATATCAAATGGGGAAAAAAATAAAAAAAAACGTATTCAGAAATATGATTTGGCATAAGATTCTGATAAGGATACAAAAATGTTTTAAAAGATTTTAATAAAAAATAAATATTATAAGATAAATATAATCGATTTATAAAACTTTACTGTGTATCTTCATGTATATAAAATTTCATTTATAAATGTTTTTTCCTATTATAAACATATCACATTTCATTAATATTAAATGAAATATACATATAATCATAAGTTAAGGATAAAGTTACGTAAACGAAAAAACTATTTTTAAATGGGAATAAAGATAACTAAGAAAAAAAATTTTGAAAAAAATTCTATGAAATTAGAATTTAAACAAATATTCATAAAAATTCTTTTAATATTAAATTTTATATTTGTGTAAATTCTCATTGCAATAAACTATTTCAAAACCTTGTTTGATAATCTCTTAAGCAAGAACTTTTAAGCTTTGATGAAGTTCTTACATCATTTTATTAATTTCAAATTAATCGCATACCATCATTTCGCATACAAATGAACCTTTTACTTTTATGCCCAACAACTTAAATTTATGTTATCGAAGGGCCGCGTAGCCTAGTTGGTTAGAAGGTTTCGGTCTTACAATCGCCAGGTTGTGGGTTCAATTCTCGTTTGACTAAAGGCTCTTTTACAAATGGCGACTGAGGGTCACAATGTCATCCAAGTTCTCATTCCAAGTTAATACGTCTGGGGGTGTTAGGAGCCAGGCCCCGTGTCTTCTCTGGATTCCTAACTTTAAATTGGAAGATCCAGATGGTGCTGTCATCTATGAGCCAAAGTCGTACTTCCACCCTCGTGGGTGGAGGGGAGTGCGGTTCTGCTCAAAAACGAAAGAGACTCTATCTGACTTCATTTATCCAGTCTCAGTTGGGTTTGCAAAGTGTCATAGTTAACAATAACATGTTACCTAAGAGATTTAAACTGTAAACTCTTCCTTATGGATATATTTTTTGGGTACGAATGATTGGCTAAAAATATTTTTCTTGACAAAAACATCCATATTCACATACAATGATAGTAAAATCATCCTCTGCTAGTTTTCTATAAGTTTCGATTTGGAATCTGAAGATAGCTATTTCACAAAAGATACTTATTCATTCTCTAATTCTTCATTGATAGTATTTGTTGGATAGATGGTATATTAAAGCTTAAAAAAAAATACTCTACTTTATTTTCTTTTTATAGCCACATGTAAAAAATCAGTATATACTTGAGCTATAACTGTTATTTGAAACTTCTAACTAATATTTTACTATAGGGAAACACTGCTACCATGCACGAATTTCTGTGATAAAAATTTCATATTTTTATCGATTTGAAGTTTAGTGAGATCTAACAATCATATCACAAAACAATGATATTAAGTCAATTCGTTATACTTGGACAATCAATTTCTCTCTCAATCCTTAAAGATTATACGGCTTCATTGCAAATTATTTTTTTTCTTTTAAATTCTACTTAGTCTTAAAGAAACAATATATTTTATGCTCTATATTTATTTTTATTCATTAACATTACAATAAAAAGATTTGGAATTTATTAGAGATTATTTCCTTTCACTTGTTTTTAGTTTCAGCAATCAATATAATAAATTTTTGTTTAATTATGCCTTATAATCATTCATTCAATGCAACATGATTAAAAAGGCAAAAACTGCAAGATACGAAATAAAAAATATCTTTTTTAATAAAATCTAAAATACAACATTACCGAAAAATTATTTGTTATTTAAATTCAGAAAAAGTTAATTCTTATAAGATATGTGAAGCTTTGATAAGATTCATGCTTGGTAAGTTTATTTTCATGTAGATATAAATCATTTATCTTGCAAATATTGTTAAAACAATATTTGAATCAAAGAATACGTGCAAGTAATTTTGAGTAAATTAAATTGTAAAACTCGTGAAAAATGATAAAAGACATCGCAATTTGATAATGAATCGCTTGATTAAAATGAGTTATATTTTTAGATACATATTATTTTAAACACATTGAATTTCATTTCAAAATTTAGATTACACTATTTCACAAAATATCTTAGCTTATTAGAGAAATAAATTACAATATGTGTTGGAGATATGTTAAACAAAGCAAATTTTATTTTTAATATATTTAAATATAAAATATCTATCATTTATCTATTAAAATATATCATTCGTTATGCTATCCATTCATTTTATATTACTAATATATCGATATTAGTTGTTGTTGTCGTGTGCCAGCCAGGCTGGCAATATGGGGTGCGCTGCTCCACTTTTCCAACTGAACCATATTTGCTGTGGAGTTCACACATGGCATAGGTACCCATTTATAGGGTAGGCAACCATTCACACACACACACACACAAACAAAGGACAAAGAAAGAGAAAGAGAGAAAGTACATCCATGCTCGAGCCAGGATTCGAACCCAGGTCCCACCCATCTATAGTGATGTATGCTAACCACTAGACAGGTTGGGCGGCAACGATATTAGTTATATTAGCTATATATCACGAATTGCTGATACTTTGTGAACTGCATAAGGATATAACTATTACTATTAAGGATATACGAATTAGTTAAATCTACATATAACTAATTCGTTTAGACAGTCCACAAAATAATAGCAGGATCAAACAAATTAACAAGTGATGAAAAATTTATTTATCATCTAAGCAAATTTTATTAAAGATTATGATATTTGTAAAAGCCCTAATAACCAACTAGTTATTAAATATATTGTTAAAGTTATACTTTATCTATGGTACATGACAGAGAATAACCAAAAAAAAAAAAAAAAAGAAGAAGTGAACAACTGCAAAGAAAGCAGTTCATGGTTTACTTCCTCCGAAAGAAAACATCATTTTCAGCGGATCAAGAAATAATCATTACTGTCGCGATTCCAAAACAAAACATATTTCAATAATAGTTCAGTGAATGAACTCGAAATTGGCGCTTGGAATTGGCCGCGTGAATGGAGGCCTGGATGGGAAGGACACTCGACTTTCTTTCGCACATTCGCTTGAAAGGCTGATTGCAACAAGAAATACGAGGCATTCCGAAACTTGCAACTCAATCAAGTCAAAAGACAAGGTCAGTGATATTGTTGAAGAATACAAAAAAAAAAAAAAAAAAAAAAAAAAAATGAAAAGAAAAAAAAAATAAGTATCCATTGATGATAACTAGAAAATTCAATTATCAGGACTTAAAATAATATCTTATAATATTAATTACAGTTAGTAATATTAAAGTTTTTCTTTTTATTTAAAATTAATAATATTAAAGTTTTTCTTGCGAATATGATATATTTAGTAATATTTTTTGTGTAATACAATAGTAAAAATACAATATTAGCAGTGCTAATACGCCGAGGAAAAAATTAAATAATTAGAATGAGAATTGAATAAATAATGCCCATAATTAATTTGAAATTCATTTGCTGCTGTTTTAAGGTATTAATTTATATTTTGTCGAAGTTAAAGATCATTACATTTGACAAATGTTAAGTTTTATTACATTTGGTATTATATTTTATTGTAAAAATATCAAGTTTAAAAAAAAATATGATTTCATTCTTCTCATAGTATAAGGATATTAAATACATATTTCTTATTTTTGGTAACTGAAAATGATGTCAATATAAATAAGGTTTTTTTTGTTAGTTAATTTGAAAGGAATACAAATGAGAACCAAAATTAACTCTTTTACTGAATTATTTTGCACAAATTGAGAATATGTGCATGTATTTATGCAACTTAAATTACAAATACATACATGCTCTCTCTCTCTCTCTCTCTCTCTCTCTCTCTCTCTCTCTCTATATATATATATATATATATATATATATATATATATATATATAAAATAAAATAGATTTATTAAAAAGTAATCCAATATCTCTGAATATCTCTGAATAATGAAGTTGAAGATTATCTCTCTATCTATCTGAATGGTTTAGGTGAAGTTACTTTAAAGTATTTCAATCGACTAATGTAAAATTTTAGCATCAAAATATAAAATTTAATATTTTTCAAAGTTTATTTGAAAAATATTAAAGTTTCTTAACAAGAAAACAATTTACTTTTAGGATTGAATGATCTTTTGTATTTAATCCTGATAGAAAGTTGTTATGGCATATCTACTCAAACTATCTCAAAGGATAATTGAAATATTTTAGAATGCAGCGTGTACTGTAATAGAATGAGAATAATTTTTCCAAAAATCTGTCCAAAACCACGAGAAATAAGTACCTACGTCCGCAGTTGTCTCGTATGTCAACAAATAAAATGTCATGAATTTTATGCAGACACACTTTTCCTTTTTACACCTGCATTTTATTTGATCTAGTTAAAAAGATGTTAAAGGTCATCGAGATAAGAGTATAACTGTGCAATAAATTTAAAGAATTAAGCACATGGTCTTCCAATTTAAAAAAAAAATTAAAAACGCAGTTGCTAAATCTTGTTATTCAAACCGTTCAACTGAAATAAAACTATTATAAAGCGCTTACATTTTATTAAAAAAATAATTTAATTCTCGGTATTAAAAATAATATGATTAAAAGAATGATTATGAAATCTCATTAAAGATTCTTTGTTTAGTAAATGTAAGCTCAAGGTTTCTTTTTCATCATTCAACATTTTTCATTTTAAGATGTTAAATATTTACTTCAAAATTTTAAAAAGGAAAGTCCTATATTTGTATTTAATTCACCAATTCTTCAAAATGTAGTTGAGTACTCCTGTAAACTATTTCGTTTAAGGATTTTTATTAGTTTAATATTAATTAATGATTAATTAATTTTTTTTCATTTCATTCATAATGATTTATTTACAATAATTTATCCTTTAAATTAAGATATACTGAGTAATTATAGGATACTTATAAGCCAAACAGATCTTAATTAATATAATATTTTACCGCATGAATAAAAAATATGCACCACAAAGCTATATATAAATTTCAAAATTTAGTTTTTAATTAGCTTAATTTATTCTCAATGCAATTTGTATAAATGAAATATAATTCATAGAACCTTATTTTTGTAGAATGAAGTGTTTTAAAAAATATTATTTTAAAACTGTACTTATATATGGAATTTCATTATAAATTCTAATTTAAAGAAAATATATTATTTGAAATTGCATATATTTATATATCAATAATTTTGAATCTAAATTTTATATACACATTTTTTATTAAATTTATAACATCAAATAAATTTAAGTGACGTATTTCAAGGATATATTTTTTGTTTGCTTTCCATTTGCTAGTAGCCAAAGAAAGGAATTTCCAAATAACTGGTTCTTATCTTACTCCTTTTCTTTTCTAACTTATTTTTAGTATTAGGTAACTTTTTCTTTTTTAAGGATAGATATTTTTGAAGAATATTGCGAAAAATTAATTTAAGGAATAGAAATTAAATTTATTTGAACGAATATATAAAAAACAACAAATGAATATCTTTAAAAGAGATTCGCGTTAGAAATTAATTGTTAACTGTAAATTTTGATTACCGATTATTTAAGATATTAGGTTGAATATAAAGCATATTAAACCTAATCAAAACCATTCAGAATTCTAAATTTTTCTGAAAATATTGAATGATGAATTAAAATTATACACGAAAAATATACTTATATATATGTACGTGTGTGTGAAAACCCCTTAAATTTATGATGAATCCTTTCTTAGTATGATGTAGGATTTCCTTTATCGTGTAAAATAGCTTACATTCGCCGAAGAAACGATTCATACACGTGCTGAAAAAAGTATAGAGGAATATTTTATCTTTCTCTCTCTCATTCTTCATGGAGATATTGTGATAGTTCTGGCATAAATACCGGTCTATGGTAACGATTCCGCATTGAACATTCTAAAATAGGCCATAAAAGTTTAATTATATTAGGGTAAGGTCACTATGCTATCCAAGGTAGAACTTTTTCCTTCAGTTCATCAAATCATGATGAGATAAATCCGCTGTATGAATAAGTGTATTATCATCCTGGAAAATTCCATCTCTTGCAGTGAATAAAGTTTGCATCATTTTAGAGAGCCTTTAGTTCAGGGTTGTGATTGGTCCAGCAGTCATGACTGCCCATATCATGACAGAGCCATCACCAGGCTGGACAAGGGAAGGAAGACAATCATGATCATATACGCTTGTGCAATTGTTCTACTTACGCCCTGTTAAAGAGAAACGTATAAAAGTAGATTCAACACGCATTACTTTCTTTTTATGATATACTACTTTTATGCGGCACATATTACTTTCTTTCATTTATTAATCGATCAATCTGTGAGTGTGACACCATTGCAAATGACGTTTAGCATTGTCATCTGTGGCTAGAGAATTGCTATTCTGCCATAAATGTTCTGTGTATGAATGTGCCTTCTAACTGTAAAATCACTGATATTGGAGAAACCAAAAAAATGCCGATTGGTACTGATTGATCGTTGCAGTCATTTCTGTTAGAGTTGTTCGCTTTTTAAACATTACAACTGCTTCAACACATGTTCGTTGCTTTTACTAAGTTTCTCTTATTTATTTTCTTAGCTAAATACAATATTTTGGTTTATCGAGCCTGTCTTATTATGCTGTGTGTATGTTGTTATGAATTTAGACATCATGCCTCTAGAAATGTCTAAGAGTTGTGATATTTCAGTCATACTTGTTTCTACAGATGGATTCCTACAATTTTGCTTCTGTGATATTGTGAGATGTCCGACATTCTATCCATTTGAAAAAAATCCAAAGTGAATAGAACTTTAATAAAGTTACCATGCATTACAAAAATACGTTACATTTCTATTTTTGAAAAAAAAAAATTGGTAGCTATTATTATATAATTCATGGGAAATGCATTAAAATTGTCATTTTTATTCTGATGGTTTTCCATCATTTTGATAACCACTTGGTGTTCTACAATGGCAACAAGTAAAATAAATTAATTTTTAATACCTAAAGAAATGAAAATTTCACCAGAATTTTTATGTTTGAATAAAATATCAAACATTTCAATCTACTTAATAAAAAATACAAAGTAACAAACTCAAACTTAATTTTGAATTGAAAGCAAATTTCCGAAATGTATCATTTCTCTATTAACGGAAAAAAATTGGCAAAAACAGGAAAACGAATACCACAAAGAAAGAAGATTAACTATTGCATTTCGAAGTAAGAGGAATGAGTTTCTGGACATATTTTTCAGAAATACGATCATTTCCGGGCTATAAATTTCCATAATGTTTAAAGAATACATAAAATGGCAAATGGAAAGAGCAGCCTTGAATAAGAGAAGAGGATAAAATAGTGGCTTCTGCTTTGTGATGTGATGTTAGCTTAACCTAAAATCTCTCGTTCCTTTTAAATATTTTTTAAGCTTTCCTAAATTTTCGAATCTTGAGCTATAAATTATATCATAGATGAAATGATAAAATTAACTTTTTTTCCTTTCTTGAAAAATCTTTTATGCTACATTTGTTTGATATAATTAGTAAACTTGAAATAAATAGTAAACGTATTTATACTTATAATAAATATATATCAAACAAATAGGAATAGATAGAAATTTTACTTTCTGAAAGATATTTACTCAGCAATTTAACTTCAACTAATTTTATAAATTTTATTTAAAAAATTCTACTAAATTAAAATCGAATATTATTATTTGCTGATCCATTTCCAAAATTCCACCCTATAAAAATTTTTTGGCCACACTCTAAAAAAAAAAACACTGTTATTTTACAGCAAAGAGTGCTGGCAATTTGGGCGCCAGTATAATCTACTGTAAATTTACAGCATATCCGTAAAAATTTTTCAGCATATTTAACTGTAATTTTTGCAGCATATTTTGCTGTAATTTTTACAGCACTTTTTGCTGTAATTTTTACAGCATTTTTTGCTGTAATTTTTACAGTATTTTTTGCTGTGATTTTTACAGCACTTTTTGCTGTAATTTTTACAGCATTTTTTATGTAATTTTTACTGCATTTTTTTATGTAATTTTTACTGCACTTTTTAATATGCATTTTACTTCAACCTTTCCAGAACCTATTTTTTAAACTTTTTGCTATTTACAGCTATCATCAGGTTTTCATAATTTTTTTTCTATTTTCATTCTTCCCTCCACTTTGTTTTAGTTCTCATGAAACATTTACTTAGGAATTAATTTTTATGTTAAGATAATTTTTGAAAGAAATGTGTAGATTAATTTTCTCATGACAAGAAAATGCAATTAAGAAAATTTAATTCATCCCTTTTCTCATTAAATAAGTGCATTAATGTCCTCTAGAAACTCATAATATATTATGGATGCAGAAAGATTTATATTATAACATAATTATTTTTAAAACCTTTTTTATTTAACTATTTTTTAGTATCAAACAATTTAAAATATATACTTTTCATTTTACAAATATTTTTTGCGCAAGCAATTTGATAAATATTTAAAGATAAATGTATAATGAATCCAGACACAATGTTTAATTACTATGATTGTTATTTAAATGATTTCCAATTGAAATATATAAGATATTTCTTTCATATTCTAACAAATGTTAAGATATTTGGTGTTTAAATACATAAACCCTTTCTGTTTTTTGACCAATTTTATTGAATTTCTAGTAGAATTGAAATTCATAAAAACGTATCATTGTTATGTTTTTATTTTAACTGAGAGCATAAAATACACAATAGCCAACTTTCTTATTATGTGCTAAGTAATTTAACAAATATTAATGATTGAATATGAAGCAATTTGTAATTCAATATACGTAGCATAAAGAATATAAATGTTACATTGCAGAAGATATCATTTTTCAGAACATTCTGTTATCAATTATTTAACTTTCAATACCATACACGATGATTAGTTATTTAAACTTTTTACCCCAAATTCGTAATTTTAAATGTAGGTTGAATTTTTATAACGAATTTTTAAGAAATAAAGAAAGAATAGCTATATTGAATAAGATATAAAACTAAACATAAAATCACTATTTGATTTACCTACCATTTTATAGACTAAGGATAGAATAAAACCTTCAAAAAATTCCTTTTTACTAAAAATACGAAGGGCAGTTTGTTAACAATATGGTATTTCAATTATACTGTACATACAAAAAAAGTTAACTCTTTGATATTATTTAGATTTTTTTTCCTTTAAACTTTTTTCCATAAAAATAAAAGCAAATAAAAATTCTGTGGAAATAAAGAGTTTCTATTTAATAACTGACAACACACAAAAAATAGCAAAGAACTTTTTTTGTTTATTTATCCTACATTTTAATCATAATCATTCAAAATTAGACAAATTATTTAAAAGAGATAATACGCGTGCTTGAACACCATCTTTGACAGATTTTTTGGATTTGGTCCCTCGACAGGGGTTAATGTTGAATAAGCACCTGAAATACAAAAAATATAAATTAGACATACAGCAGATTTGCTGGCAAAAATTTAACACCTATTCCAGTTTTCAAATGTGCCTGGAGTTGACATCAAAAGACTTTTGCCAGCATAGCCCTACTATTAATAGTTATTATGCGACTTTTCTATTAAACTTTCTTTACAAATCATCCTTTGTAATTTTTTAATCTTCCAAAACATCTACATATTTAAAATGTTTTGACTTTTAAAAAAATTGTAACTATGTTAGAAGGTAACGTTTAATGTGCACTATGTTTACTATAATACTAAATTACCATACGTTTACAATAGTATTAGAAAAAATGTTGAGCACAACATATTTTAATTAAATTAGGCAAAAACAAATTAGAAAGCTTTCACTCATGTACTTCTGTTTTTTAATGAATAGTTCTTTATTCTATAGTTTTTTTATTCTAATAATTTAACATATTAATAAAAGAATTCCAAAAAAATATAAAACATATAATTCTATTTCTTTAGAAAATGAAATTCGATAATCAAGTAATTTTTATATCAATCAAAACGCTTAAATAAATTATTGTTATAATTTCTAAGAAGTTTTCATGATTAAAATATCAATCAGCTATATTAACAAACTAGTACAAAACATTCTAACTTTTAATAAACTAGTAAAAATATATTGACACTTTATTCAAACTCCTTTGTATAAATTGAGCTTAGAATTTTCTGAAATATTCAATCAAATTTATACGAATTTATATCATTAAAAGTAAACTAATAGTTTGTATAATAAATAATAAGAAAATTTATATTTGGTGATTCAGTTACCTTATATTTGGTGATTCAGTTACAAGGGAAATTCTAACCTTTCAAAATTCTAAACACAAGCAACATTTATAATTTTACGGAAACGAATGCAAATGAAAATAAATAATGGCGTCGTTTTAGAATAAAAGCAAACGATAATCCCACCAATTTGAAGCGCATGCGCAGTGACAAGCGATTTTCTCTCTCTGAATTTTACAGTAAAATTTACTGTAATCTTCAATGTTCCTGTAATAGCTATTTAAGTAACAGTGCTTTTTACTGTATTTCTTCCGTTTTTTTTAACAGTGCAGAAAACTAGGAAATTTTTTTTCTAAAGCCCTGTCAGGCATGTTTAATTTCGGATGGATGTTTCAGCTCCTTTTTATTAACCCTGATAATTATGGTATTAAAAACTAAATATTTTCAGTTTTTTTCCTAGAAAGTTTTGTTTGTTGTAACAGAATTTTCATTTTATCATTTTATTTTTTAAAATCTTAACAATTTAATAAACTTCAGTTTTTCATTTTTAACTAAAACTTTTAGTAACTTGAACTAGCTAAAAATTTTCTTTTTTAACTAAAAATATTTTTAGCAATTGCCTTTATTTTTATTTCATTTGTTGCTCAGGAACTATTAACTTTGCTTTAAGATAACTTTGATTTAAAAATTTTGCATTTCCTGATAATTCAATTCTGATTTTGTTTCTTTTTCCAACTTCTCTTTTTTATTTATTTTTAATTATTATCACTTAATGTTTTAACATTTTTATGTACTTATAACCTCGCTGCATAATTATTCAAACTTTTTACACCTATAAGTATGCTTATATTTTCCTAATTTCTATATGTAATTTTCACTTTCAAATTTTAATTGATTTTAATTTTCCTTTGGAAAGGTTCAGGAAAACAATTTATTTATATATTGTTTATTCCTTAGAAACTTTACACATACGAATTTAAAATGCCTTCCCCTTTACCCTTATTTCCCTAATGAGAAGATATAATTTTTATTTCTTTCATTTCTCAATTTTTCTTTTCTTTTCTGGCAATACTGTCTTGCTTTCCCTTTTCACTTATTCCAATATTATTCTAATTATTATATGTTTTTTTAATATTTTAGTTTGTTCTTATTAGATTCATTTTTCTAATTTCCTAAATACTTTTTCGTTTAGTGTAATTCCAGTAATTTTTAAATCTTTAAATTCTAAAAAATTTGTTTTTTTTAAATTTAATTTTATATATATATATATATATATATATATATATATATATATATAGT
>JAPDSC010111356.1:0-10272 GCA_026290005.1 Latrodectus geometricus | reverse complement strand
TTTACATGAAACTTTTTTTCAAGGAAAAAAAAAACATTCTAAATATTTCCCATTGTGCAGGGTTTCTTTAAAAAATTAATTACATTTTTGGAATTAGTAAGCAAATAAAATAGTAGTTTCATAAAAAAAAAGCATATAGACGTAGGTAAAAGTAAATAACAAATAAAGTAAAAGTAATGATAAAGTTTTTGGTAAAGGAATTTCCTTTGATTATAAATCTCCAAAGTAATAAAATAAATTAAAGAGATTATTGCGATCATAGATTTCATAGGGCCAATTCTAATATTTATTTACCCTATTTTTTACTGATAAATGTTTTACGTGACAAATTAAATTAGATAAAATTTTTAAATACATGAATGAAGAAAGAAATAAGAGTTTAAGGTTTGTTTGAATAAAATTAGTTAATGCAATAAGTATAAAATAGATTTATTATAATTCAATTACAATAATATAATTTAAGGTCTCTATTATTAGTATTAAAAAACTTCTGAAATGCCTCACCAATGCATACGTGTTTGTAACTTATGACATTTGGCTAATTAAGTCAGAAAGAGTGTCTCCCATTTTTAAAGACCACCCCCCTAGGAGAGTGGAAGTAAGACTTTGGCTCATAGACGGCTGCACCATCTAGGTCTTTCAATTTAGAGATAGGAAGCCAAGAAAGATCCAAAGCCATACTCTTATCACCTTCAGAGGTATTAATTTGGAATGGGAACATGATTTGGAATGGACCAGACATATTTTATGTACTCTAGTCGTCATTAGTGGATCTAGTCGACGGATATTCGGATGATCCCTGGTTCGAACTCACTATCTTTTGGTAACGAGAATGACGCCCTAACCAAATAGGCCACCATGGCCCTGTCAATGGATATTCTTTGGTAGGGGTGGTAATTTTCAAATTTAATATTCATATATTAAATATGATAATTTTGTTTGCAAACTGTCAAATGTTTAAAATTTCAAATATATAAATTTCAGGAGGAAATGATTATGAATTATTGATACAATTTAAAGAGATTATTTGAATTTTAAAGATAATACACTACAAAGTAGTTTTAAAATTAAGTGATACTAATTTCGATTATTGAAAATATATTATAATCTGAAGTAAATAAACTTATATAAGCAAAAAATAATTTATTGAATAATAATAAAATAATAAATTCAGAAATCTTTGCATTGGATACCTAAAGTAACTTAAAATTTGCAATTGAGTGTGGTTACAGTTGAAATAAAATTTTGTCACGTCATAAAATAATAAATCCGTTACTCATTGTTAAGCATTTAATTATTATTTTGCGGTATATAAATCCTCTCTCATCCATTAAATGTAAATTTTTAATACTTTTTTCGTTTTAGTGATTCATATTCTATTGATTTATATTATAGTTGCATGGCTGTCACTTAACTGAATATCTACATTACTATCATTTTTAACTCGTAGAAAATAAAGAATTACCATGATTATTTGTTAAAAAGTAACATTGTTCCCAAGAATCAGCAAAATGTCTTCCTGAAGTGAGCGAAAGCTACTTTGTTGATAAGATTGATGCTTTTTAATATATTCAGTAATCCATCACTTATGCACATTAAGCTTTTTAAGAAGAGAGTGTAAGCTAATGAATCTATTTATCATTCAGACGCGCTTACGAATTAGCAAACAGTGGAGTTAATGACTAAATTAGAGCATTATATATATATTGAAACTCAAACTATTTTATTAATTGTAAAATGTGAGGCACTAACTTGTTATAAAAACCGAAATACAAAAATGTTCGTTAAAAAGAAAATATATAAAGATATTTTAGAAAAATTATTACATCATTTGTAATACATTCATTATTAAACTCATCTGTAATACGTATACATATGTTAACGAGATAATTCAATGATAAATTAAGAAAATTAGTTTTATATAATTTTTTCTGAAGTCCTTTCCTTTTTGCTTGGAATACAAATTTTGATGGTCACACTTGGTTTGTAAACAAAGAACAAAAGGAATGTAGTGTTTAAAACAGATTTGCTATTATAAGCGTATAATGTGGTCTTTATATTTTATATTTTAAATTAAAATTGGTTTATACATTAGATAATAAATTAATATAGATGAAATTCCTGTGTATTGAATAGAAAAATGGATATTTATGTGTAGGTGGAACTAATTGTAGGAGAAGATACTTTATTATTAAGCTTGGAAAAAGCCTAATTTTATTTGCTTACTCACCACGCTAAATCTTTTTTCGGTATTTTTTTTCCATAAAAATCAGTTAAATTCAGTTCAGAGATTAAAAGTTAGGGATTTTGAAGTTTATTGTGTTTCCAGAAGGCTTCACAACAGAGTTGTGTTTTTAAACACATCTATTATTACCATCTCTCTCCTTTTAGTAGAAAGAACATGCTTAACAGGATTCAGAGATCACGAAGATTAGAGAAATGTAAAGATGCAAATGGTGATGACCTCATTGTGATCAAAAGCAACCAGATTGGTCCAAGTATTCAGACTTCAACACTTCAGAGTAATTCTTTGACACTTTTGGTTGAGCCGTAGCTATTTACAAGTCCTTCTAAAATTCAGAGATTAAAAACAGTATTGCTTTGGATGAACAAAAATAAGTTAGTTTAATTATCATGCTTAAAATAACTTCAAAAGAGTTACGTTAAGAGGGATGATATAAATTCTTTCTTATCTTAATCCAAAAATTTTTCGTCATTTAATCAAAACATTTTCCATAGCCCCTTTATTCAAAAATTTTGCCACATTTAATTTACTTATTTACGTATAAATTAAATATAGTTTATTTGTTTATCTATATATTTAGTAGACTATAAATTTTCTATGATTTATGTTATACTATTACTGTATATTTATTAGCCAATACTATATACTTTATCGTCTACTTTTAGTATTTTTCTCCCTCTATACTTGTTTATCTCGTTTCTTTTCTAGGAAATTATCTGTTTGGCGATAAATTACTAAAATGATTTAAATGACAATGTAAAAATTATCAGTAAGGTAAAAATTTACATGCTTTATTTTATTAAATTAGTTAATAATGTTTAATAATGTACTGCAAAATAACTTTATTTCACAATTCTTTGAAAAGATTGATTATATTTTAATCTTTAAAATTTAAAGTGCACAAAGATGCTTGATGCACATTTTGAGGCATAATTAAATATCACGTCTTCATCTACAAAAATTCTCGATACACACTTTTTTCGTAGCAAGTTTAAGAGATCTAAAAAATTGCGTTAGGAGCTAGGAAATAAAATTCTTTTTCCTTTGCATTATAAGAGTCCTAAAATGTTTTCAACCAGAGATGTAAAAACGAAATAACGAAATATTTTTTTCCCCTCTTTCTCTCGTTACATAAAAATATCTCATCCGATGACAAATATCCATTTTTGTTTCAGTTTATTTTCACCCGAACCCCCTCCCTTCCCCTTCCCACACGCACAAGCGGAGAAAACATCGGCGTTGCCATGGTGACGGTGAATACAAACATTTTCCCTTATCCCGGAGTGTGTTGACTTCATAACTAGAAAAGATCTTTTCAGGATGGGGCTAGAAACGTAGAAAATATCTGGGAAATGGTTTATTAGATTTTCGTCGTAAAGGCGCAAAGCTCCGCCGTTTGCTTCGCAAACTTTGCTTCGGTTTCCTGATTAGATCGGGAAGGTCAAAGTGTTTATGGCGCGAAAGGCCTGATCTCTGGGAGTTAATTTGATGCAATACGGAGAACGCACCACCGTATATTGTACCGTAAAAAGGAAACTTGTCACCATATTATGATGCGTTGTTTACATCTGCGTTGCTTTTATTTTCTCATCAAACTTCAACTTGAAAATGAGATTTGCTTAAAAAATATAATATCCATCTGTGTGTGAAGTAATAATCTCTCTTGTAATTTACTCATGATAAATTGAAAAGAAAAAGCATAGATTTCGAAAGTATCGAATCAACTTTGGTAATGCTCCCTCAGTTCACGGTGTTGCAGCCTCTGACATGAAAAAATTAATTATTATTATTATTTTTATTCTTTTTTAATTTTTTTCACGTCAGTGGTATCGTTTGCATATTTTTAAGTAATGTGATTTTTGCTTACAACTCAAACACAATTTAATTATTAATATTTTTTTATTCATTTTATAGGTTTTTTATATTTTTTATTTTATTTTATTTACTATTTTTTTTTAAACGTCAGAGGCGTCGTTTGCATATTTTGAAGCAATGATTTTTGATTACAACTCAAATACAATTTAATTAATATTTTTTTATTCATTTTATTATTTTTTTCACGTCAGAGGAATCGTTTGTATATTTTTAAGCAATAATTTTTGCTTACAACTCAAATACAATTTAATTATTATCATTTTTTTATTCATTTTACGATTTTTTTTCACGTCAGAGGCATCGTTTGCATATATTTAAGAAATGACTTTTGCTTACAACTCAAATACAATTTAATTATTAATATTTTTTTATTCATTTTATGGTTTTTTTTCACGTCAGAGGCATCGTTTGCATATATTTAAGAAATGATTTTTGCTTACAACTCAAATACAATTCAATTATTATTATTTTTCTATTTCATTTTATGATTTTTTTCATGTCAGAGGCATCGTTTGCATGTTTTTAAGCAGTGATATTTGCTTACAACTCAAATACAATTTAATTATTATTATTATTTTTATTATTATTACGGTTTTTTTCACGTCAGAGGCATCGTTTGCATATTTTTGGGCAATAGATTTATCTTACAACTCAAATACAAATAATGGACAAATTAATAGTCAAATAAGTCATATTAATTGTAATCTTATCGATTGCAATGGAAAACAGACGTAAGATATCATAAAGAAAGACTGCAATTTCTAAAAATTTTAATTATGTGTGATGATTTCACTTTAATTCTCAATGCTCATATGAGCTTAATTTCAATAGAAAATAGCTTGCACATTTTCAGATTTATTGGTTTTCATTTCAACCTGAAATATAAATATCTAATAATTTAATAGCCCAATATAATAAAAGTAATATTATGTAGAACGACCACATTGTAATAGAAAATAGGTGTAATAAATTGTCAACCAAAATTACAAGTTTTAAAAAATTATCAAATTAACCTTGATGACTTCAATTTAATTTGATTTTAGAAATTATTTCAATATTAAAAAAATATTTTATAGTAAGTATAATAGTAATTCCCCAAACATAAATTATAGCAATTTTTCATGAAATCAATTTTGACAAATAAGAACTGTATAAAGCTCTTTCGAAATGAATGCTTGAAATTTTTCCTGTTTTCGTCTTCTGAATTCGTCAATACAACCTACTTTTTACATAAAACTCTTTTGAAAGGTCAAATAGATATTAAAAATATTCTAAAGCATCTTTAAACTATTATATTTATAAACTTTATTGTTCAAAAGGCAAACTCCATCATTTATATTTGAGTTTTCTTTCAAGTTCCATATTAAAATTTTAATTTTAATTACACTAGTGATACCAAAAAATTTCATTTTGCTTAAAAAATTGTCATTTTTAAATAAGTACACTCACAACATACTGATGTAACTTAAAGTGACTTTCTTTATCAAAATGTTTTTAGTTTACTTATAAATGTTTTCTGTTATTCAAATACGAAATTTTAAATGTATTAGACATCGTTAGTTTCAAAATCAAGCAGCTTATTTTAAATGTCATAATTTACAATGGCTGTATATTATTGTTTTATAAAATGTTTACTTTCTAAAATAAATTAAAATAATGTGTTCTTTTAACTCAAGGTTTAAACTCAAGGTTCTTTTAACTCAAGGTTTCTCGATTATTGTATGATTAAAATTTTAGGTTTTATGAAATAATGGAATTTCGAAAAATACTATATTTTAAAGCAAACTATTATAAATATCAATGAATCATTTTCTGTCTGATTTATGATTTTAATTAAATTTATTTTTTGATTTTAATGCATTTCATTAAGAAGAGACAATTTTATTCTTTTCTACAAGAAATAAGGAAATAGCATTTTGTGTTGGTCAAACAATTCATAGAATTTTTTAAAAAAATAATTAAACTTAATTTTTATACGGAAATGAAATGAAAAAGTATATTTTTAAAAAAAAATATCATGTAATTTTAAATATATCATTTATTATTATAAAAAGGAAACTTTCATATATTGACGACTTCATGTTGAAATCAATAATGAAATATTTATCTCAAAATTTGAAGTAAGATATACGTGAATGTGGAAAAGAAGCGCATTTATTTCATAGTCTTCCTCAAAGGTATGTCTATAGAGACAAAATTCGCTAGAACATTTGCTGTAGACAGGAGACTATTTTTGCAATTTTTGCAAATGCGAAAGAAATGCTAGGAGAATTTATTGCGTTATTTATTCCATAAAAATGAATAGTGAATTATACATTTTATTAAATTCAAGCCCCTCTATCTTTAGTATTAAATTCCTTCAGTATTAATATTTCAATGTTAAAATCTTGCTAGCCGATGCATAAAACATTTTGGTTGTATTAAGCAGCAATTTTTAAATTATTTCTCTGTTTATACATTGAATTTAAAAAAGAATTTAATAAGTTTGAAATATAAATATTTTAAGGGAATTTCTTTGTAAAATATACAGAGCTTCTTATTGTACAATTACAGTTTACTGCTGTAAATTAATAATACGTTAATTTGATTGCCTCTTTTCAATATTATTATTATTAATTTTTATTATATTTAAAAACAACTATTTTTATAATAAAATTAGTTCTTCAATTAATTATGTATAGCATCTTTTTGACATCAATTACACATTTATATTTTTAAAGATTTACTTTTTTTTTTACTCTAAAATTTGACAGTAAAATTTTTACTTGAGATTTCTTGTAAAATAAATTATATGGAATGAAATATTTTGCAAATATAAAAATAAAGCTATGAAGCTTTTTTATCATTTTAGTAGAATTTTGCAAAATAATTTGCATTAACATATTGCAAATAATAATGTTAATAGTTGTTGATAATATTAAAACACTGGTTATTTTTTAGATTTTAATATTAAAATAAGAATAATTTTTTAAAAAAAATATCATTTCTTGTTTAAAATCTGATAAAAAAAATAGATAATAATTGACTCTTGAAGCTATGAATAAGAATTATTAATAGAATTATAAAAATGATATTGTTTTGTAAATTATTCGCTATTTTTATTATCTAAATATGTAATACTTATTTAATATACTATGTACTACTTAAGTAATACATTTTTACTCTTATATGCATTAAAAAGTATTACTTTTTAATGCATACAGGAGTAAAAAAGTAATATATTATTAGCTATTTTTATTAAATAATGCTCTTGTGTATGCGTTATCCTTCCTTAAATATCTTAATGATTTATTATTAAGTATTTTCAATAATGATTTTTAAAAAATAACCAAGATAGAGTGATGTTGATATTAAAATAATGAATATTTTTGACAGTTAAAGTAGGAAAAATCTTTGTTTTTTAAAAATTGTGTTCAAAAAATTTATGTAAATAATGTTGTGAGAAAAAATTTATGTAAATAACTTTACATAGGTTGATAAATTGTGAATATATCTGAGAATTTTGATAAAAATATTAAATGTTTCGTACTTTAATTATAATTGTATACACAAGATCATCACTTGGGCCTATGCCAGTCACGTGGTTGTTGATTTGTGGCTCTCTGCAATCATTGTTGAATGATTATAATTGTGTTGGACTGATTTGATGGGAATCTTTGTTGTTAAAAAGTGATTTTTGGTTATGCGTTTTTCAAGTCTCTACAAACATTATCGCTCCTAGATTAAGTCAAATCACCAAACTGTTGAGTTCGAGTTCCGAGCGGTTCAATCATCTCTTTGCTGACAGATATGTTCCCTCTGCCATAGTAGAATAGCACTAGAATAGATTGTTTTATGGAATTTATATGGAAATTTTATATAAATTTAATAAAACGATTTTATTAATGCATTTGAAATATGATACTACAAATATAAATATCTATAAAGTTCAAACTATGACTATATATCACTACTTTTAATGTTTCGTTACATTTTTTAGCAACAGTATATTTAGAAATATTCATTGCAATGTAAGAATTCTTTGTACATACAAACATTCTTGATAGATATTTTGTTAGAAATACAAGAAATAAATAGATTGTTAGAAATACAAATTACACTAAATACCTAACACATGTTTTGTGTAAGTTATTTTATGTATTGATCAGTTTGTATCCTTACATTAATTTCTATATTATGGACAGTTAATTCGCTACTTATAAAATTATAATAATTTTATGAGTTCCTAAAAATACAAATTTAATTTTTATAAGTATGCCTATTAGGCTTTAAATTCACACTTTAAATTCTGAACAGATAGTAGCATATTTTTCTAAAATTTTCATTGATAATCTGTGTCATTAAAATTCAACTGTTAACTATGTTTACTTTCAGTTATTATTAGAGATAAGATTGTGTAATTACCTCAAGTCAAGAGTAGTTATGACGGTTCACAGTTAATACTTGTAAAGGTTAAATTAGAAAGTGATTCAATGTATCTTCAGAATAGAATAAACAAATTCTTAGAATCATTTTATCTTAAATGATAATGGAAAAGGACTGACCACTTTTTTGACTAGTAGAGTAATCTAAAAGGAATGTTTAGTGGGTTATGGGGTAATGACTCCAACTCTTGCCCGAATCCTCAACTCCTTCTCACAGAGAATTCCTTCAATATATCCTCAGTGCAAATTTTCCTCCCTATCCTAGCAATAAAGGTTGTCGTCTTTTTATTCGTTAGCAATTTATCACGACACGGTCAACCATGGATGCGAAAGTAAGGGAAAAAAGAACACTTTTAAACTTTTCGACGTTAAATATGTGCATAGGATGGAGTTGAATGTTTTAAAAGTCTGGGGTGGTAATTCGTAGGGGGAATCGTGGAGAGATAAGGGGCTAAATCGTTCGGCAAAGTAAAATGAACCCCCTTCTCCTTCCCTTTTTTCCAAAAAAGACACTTTTTATCGTCTTCGTTAAAGGAGTAAATTCTGCTTAATGGCGTGTTCCCCCAATTGTTTTATCCTCGTGAAATTTGAGACAAACGCAGTGTAAGGATTCGAGGGTTTCAACAGACAGATCACTAAATATTTTGTGCTCCGTTGCCTACCATTTGTTTTTATACTCTTTCCACCCCACTTTTCCGAAAACGTTCTTTGAAAATGTGTTTCCAGAGTAAAGGGACTATTTGCAAATTAAAGTTTGGGGACATTTTATTTATTGCTACATGAATATAAATATGAAAGACCTTCACAAAATACCATTTTTCGGTAGAAAGAAAAACACAGATAAAAAAATTCTTCCAAAATTCTATATATTTTAAGAAAAATTTGGAAAAAATCAGAAAAATACATAATTAATACAACGCATTATTTACTCTTGAGGAAACTACATTTTTTAAAATTTTATTATAATATTGCTATCATACATATTACATTGTTTTTAAATGACTTTAATATATAATTGACCACCACTTTCTTTATTTATTATAACTTATTGTGAAATAAACGTTGTTTCTTCATCATATAAACTGGAATGAGTTTTGAATTTATAACTTATAGAAGTCAATAAAGTAGGCTGAGAAATATTATGTAGAAATTATATTTTTTATCACATTTTTCATATATTATGTATTTATTAATAGAAATATGACTAAATCATTTTGATCAAACCTCTTTAAATGTATTTTGGTTTTAACTATGTATGAATGGTTAAGATACATTGGAAAGTAATGAATATTTTATTGCACAATATTAAAAACAATTCATTGAAATTCTAACATCTTCCTGATTTACTATGATTTATTTTCCAGTCTAAATTTAATATTAATTTCACGACATCAAATAATTAATTACCCAACTTTCTTGAATTCTAATACTCTTTCCGTAATACTAATTACTAAAATTTGACATTTAATGTTTCACAATTTTAAGCTATCTTACCATTCAAATACGTTACATTTATTACCTTCAAACGAGTATCCTTCAAGCACTTTTGTTTTCGGTTCATCTTTCAAAGCTTTAACTCACAAATATGTTAAAATATATACACAGCCATATAATTATTAATTAATTAAGTGTCTGTAAAAGAGTGAATAATGAAAATTGATGAAGAGGAATTTGGAACATTTATACAGTTATGAACTGAAGTGAAATAGGAGGGAAAAACCACCATTA